>JAJIYU010013172.1:0-14039 GCA_030144865.1 Tinospora cordifolia
TTTTGATCTCTACTCAGACCATAAGAGCCTCAGGTACATATACACTCAGAAGGAACTGAACCTTTGGCAGAGAAGGTGGATTGAGTTCCTTAGTGACTATGATTTTCAGCTGCACTACCATCCCAACAGGTTGAATGTAGTTGCCGATGCTCTTAGTAGGAAGTTGAGCAGGAGGGATGAAGTGGGTCAAATGTACCAGCTAATTAGTGACTATAATATGGGTGTAGCTATAGATGATACGCGAACATATCTGTATGCAGTAACTTGCCAGCCAGACATCTTACGCCAGATCAGAGATGAACAGAAATCCGATGTATGGATTATAGGACTGATAGATGGCATCAAGGAGGGCAAGCACACAGATTTTGGCCTTGACACAGAGGGTGCATTGAGATTAGGGAACTGATTATGTGTTTCTAGTTCTGTACAGGCCAAAGGAACCCTAATGGATGAGGCACACTTGAGTAAGTACACTATGCATCCAGGGGGTGACAAGATATACCAGAACTTGAAGAAAACTTTCTGGTGGAGAGGCATGAAGAGGGACATTGCCAGATATGTCTCCCGGTGTCAGACTTGTCAGCAAGTCAAGGCTGAGCACAGGAAACCATCAGGTTTATTAAGGCCACTTCCGATTCCTGAATGGAAGTAGGACAATATAGCGATGGATTTTGTTAGCGGCTTGCCGAGAAGTGATAAGGGGGAAGACACTGTTTGGGTCATAGTAGACCGACTGACTATGGTGGCACATTTTATACCTATTCGGTCTACTGATGCAGTGAGTAAGCTAGGAGAGCTTTATGTGCAAGAGATTGTGCGATTGCATGGTGTTCCCAGTACCATAGTGTCAGACAGAGACTCTAGATTCACGTCTAAATTCTGGCAGAGTCTAGAGAAGGAATTGGGGAGCAAATTGACCATGAGCACAAGCGCAGCCTTTCATCCACAGACAGATGGGCAGTCAGAGAGGGTCATATAGATATTGGAGGATATGCTGAGAGCATGTGCCCTAGACTTCAGAGGAAATTGGAGTAAGCATCTGCATCTTGCCGAGTTTGCTTATAATAACAGTTATCAGGCAAGCATTAAGATGGCTCCATATGAAGCACTGTACGGCAGACCCTGTAGATCACCATCCTGTTAGGCAGAGTTTGAAGACCAAGTACTCACTGGACTCGAGTTGATTGAGGAAATGAATCAACAGGTGAAGCAAATCCAGAAGAGACTAGCTATAGCATAAAACAGACAGAAGAGTTATGTTGACAGGAGGAGAAGACCTCTAGAGTTCCAAACCGGTGATCAGGTATTTTTGAAGATTAGCCCACAAAAGGGAATCAGACGATTTGGAGTGAAGGGGAAGCTAGCACCACGGTACATTGTCCCGTTTGAGATCGTTAGACGGGTTGGTGCACGCGCTTATGAGCTGGATTTGCTAAATAGATTGTCCTCAGTACATAATGTGTTCCATGTTTCGATGCTCTGGAAGTACGAACCAGACCCATCTCATGTTTTGCATCTGGACGAGATCGTACTTCGAGATGTACTACTTATGAAGAACCAGCAGTGCAGATCCTTGATCGTAAGGTCCAGAGTCTCAGGACTAAGGACATTCCTTTAGTCAAAGTCCTGTGGAGGCATCATAACCTGGAAGAAGCGACCTGGGAGCTTGAGAGTGAGATGCAGAAGAAATACCCAGATCTCTTCGCCAGGACATATTGATTGGACACATTATTCAGGTACTTTTCATTTAAATTTTGAGGATGAAATTTCTTTTAAGGAGGGTAGATTGTAATCACCCTAGGTCTTATAAGGTGTCCACGCCAACATGAATTTTTTAAAATTCTAAATAAATGTAAAAATGATTGGAAACTTTTTTTTAATGATCATTGTATGTTATGTAATCAAGATAAAATTTATTAGAACATTCAGATAGTTAGAAACGTGCGAAAAAAATTGTTAAAAAATAGGACACCATATTGCCGATCGCGGTCCGTGATGTGAAAAGCCCATGAAAAGTGAAAAACAAATTGTGGACCGCGGTGCTTATGGGAAGACTGCGGTCATCAATGAAAAAATTTTAGAAACGAGAAACTAGGTCACATTGGTGACCGCAGTCAATAAATTGCCAACTGCGGTCCATAAAGGGATGACCGAGGTCCATAAAGTAAAGAATGAGGTCCATGAAGAGAAATCTGTCTGAAGACCAAGGTCCGTCTAACGACGACCGCGGTCCGTGTGCGAGCTATATATATGTTTCAAGCTCAGATTTTCTCATTTTGCACTGAAATTGCTTGGGATCCCGAGGAGACGATGAGAGAGCGACTTGAAGGTGAGTTTTGATTTTCCTTTGAGTTTTTCTTTAAAGTTTGATCTCATCCAGAGTATATATCAATGATTAGTAAATGAAAATGATAAAGAGCCATTTGAGAGTTTGTGTTGAGGATTTAATGGCTAAAAATCAAGCCAAATTTGATGAATTGTCGTTCTTTTACTTGTATGTGTGCTTAGACACCAAAATGGATGATTTATCATGGTTATTTGGTTGTGGAAATGAAGGAGTTGATTTCATTGAAAGGGAACCCCGTTTTTAGGTTTGAATCAAGGGGTTTCGGTGAATAAACCATGTGAGCAACCATTCTTTAGTTGGTTTATGTGTTTAAATGATTGATGGGTGTCCAATACACTAGATTTAAGTGGTAAATGAGATTACTAATCACAACTATGGTGTACACTTGTAAAATCCCATTATTTAGTGAGAAATTGTGTGTAGACCGTGGTCCACACTGTACTAAGCGTAGTCCATGGACTTGGATGTCGTTTTGGAGTGTTTTGGGTTCACTCTAAAGCAGTGAGTGATAACAGACCCTTTGGGTTGAGTTAGATGTGCATTATAGGGCTAAAATAATGTATCATTACCATCTAATGATGCAGATTGACGATATTGGACTATTATGCGAGGGGTGACGATCCAGCAGCGTTCCAGCGTGTACAGGGGGGGTTGATTAACTCTTCCTTACTTTTTAGTATTATGCAGACGTAGGATACAGAATATGATCTATGTTTAAATTGTTGTACTTAGTATCATGCTAGGGATGTATGCTTTGGGTGGATTGATTAATATGATATCATAATGTTTTGTTACTTGCTTTCTAGTACTAGGATACTATGATTAGCTTGGTGTTTATTTGCTTTCTTTGCTTAGGTTAGCATCTTGAATAAGCATGTTTGTATGCTGTGTGGAATGAAAACTATGATTGCAAAACTAAAGAACATTAAAGGTTTATTAAGAACTCCACGTACCGGGGCGATGGACGGGCACTAGTGGTACATCGCATTGAGGTTCTCCGGATGTCCCAGGACGTCATCGTGGGTATCCCCAACTAGGCCAAACTGGGAGCGGCCGTATGAGACCCTTAATTTGGAAAGTCATGAGAATTTTTCCCTTGGTTTCAGTATCTTATTGTGTCATGGTCTCAAAGGCAAACTTTTGTTTGATAAAGATGTCGTGCCTGATTGTGTTCAGGACCACAATTGGGATACCGATGGTGGTTCACTCTTTCGGTTAATTCCAAATATTAGATGGTAAATTCCTGATATTAGAGTGCAACGGATAAACTGACTAAGTGTTTGAAATGACCCTAATTATTTGAAACTGTTTGCATGTTTCGTATGCTCATTTGTATAATGCTATTGATGTGTAGGGGAGATCCACTAGGCTCTCGAGCTCACCCCATTTTTATTTTACAAGTACTCATGAGCCCAGCGCTCAGTGAGGATGCAGGCCGGAGACTGGAGGATGTATAGAGAGAGATAGTGATATTTTTGTTTAACTATCTCTCTGTTTTTGTACAGTTTTTACGATATATATTTTGAACTTGGGCTAGAAGGCCATGTATCATATTTTTGTATATGTATATACAAGACTGTTTTACCATCTTAAACACTGTTTTTGTCATGATTGATAAATTGATGATTTTAGATATGGTATGCTATACAGTGTTTGATGATTTAGAAATATTTGATCCAAAAAAATGCTTTCGCTACTATTATCTTGATTTCTAGTATAAATATGATTTTGAACATCCAGTGAATTTGAATTTGATTTGAAACCAATTCCTTAGTGAAGCATGATTAAAATGATTTTTTTGAAATTAAAGAAATGATTTAAACCTCGTGTAGAGAGGTAGAAAGATAGATGATGATATCTGTCGCACGCCCGGGGCCTTGGCGGACCATGCGCCGAGCTTGGAGCCATGCGACGCTTGACGATTGGGCTTCAGATTGACAGACAGGACGTCCGGTCCGGGGGTCGGGCTGTGATAGTCTGTTACCTCTAAGGCTGATTTCTATACTACTTTTTTTTATTTCCTTGGAACTCTTTTCCATTACTTGGCCTCTTGCCCTTGTTTCTTTACTTTTGCTCAAAGTTGACCTTTCGCTCCATCATCAGTGTCTTTCCACTACTTCTCTTTAGGTTTTCAATCCCATTGGATTTACTACTTTGCGAATTTCAATCTTCAAGCCTTTTGTAAATCTGTGAACCTTCATTTTCTCATCCCTAATCAGTTCAGGTGCAAACTTGGCCAATGCAGTAAATCTGACCTATACTCATATACAGGCATGTCTTTTGAGTCAATCTAATGAAATTGGCCTGCATCTGTGCATATGTAACTTTTGGAAAGAATTTCTCGTAAAACAACTCTTTGAATTCTTGCTAGTTCATATGTCGTACATTAGTGTTTGTATTTTCCTCCAACATCTACCACCAACTTTTGGCTGGTCCCTTGAATTGATGTTTGGCTGGCACAACTCTAAGGGGCCTTGTAGCCCCTAGCACATTCAAGTGCTCGCAGCCATGCTATCAAACGTACCATCAAACTGGGAGGGTTTTAGTTTTTGTAACTCTATCAACATTTCCTTCTACACCTTATCCTCAACATTTTCATGTGCTCTTTGATGGACTAGAGCCTCTAGCATGTGTGCTGCCTGTTGTACAAGAATCTGGTCCTGTAGCTGTACATGCATCTAAAGTTGTGGTGTCGTTTGTCGCCGCACTTGTGCCAGCATCTATGGCAACACTTGTGGTAATGCCCTCACTAACTGTAACATCGCGACCCCCAAATTCCTTCAATGAGTGTTTGGACTTACCCATTGTTGAAATAGTTGTTGAAACAGTGGACTTAACCACAGGCAGACTAGGCCCAGTGTTACTATACAAGTAACACACACTTGACTTTTTATTACCATTAGCCCACGCCTTAATGCAAAATAAGAGTACATAACCCAACTAAATTTAAACAAGGCAACATTATAAGACATAAAGACATTTCCAATTTTTTATTGATTCATAAAAATTTCATAACTTAAAATGGTTACAACGAAATTCATAACAAAACTGGACAAACATGCCCTACATAGAAATTTCTAAATAAAATTAAAGGAGATGTCCCAAGTCCTTGCATATTAAATTTTCTAAAAAATGTTAAAGAAAGGGTAAGTACTAAACTCAATGGATCTTAGATATCCATTTTCATTCTCAAATCACTAACACATTCACAATTTAAACACTAACAAACATTAGGCGTTTCAAGAATCAAATTGTGTAAACTTGGAACTTAGACTAAAAGAGTTTTTCAACCCTTGATGTTCTCAACTCAGTGATTCCTTAGAGTGAAAAATGACCTTTTTTAGTTACTTTTATTGGACTTTGGACTTAGGGACTCTAACCCACCAACCAATCACTGAGGTATTACAAACCTTATCAACTAATCATAAGAAGAAAACACTCATAGCAAACATGTGTGTACTATGATGGTACGTGGTTTGGATTGTCATATTCTCATATTAAATCTCATAATTGTGAAATATAAATACAAATTTTAGAATATGACATTAAACTGAAAAATAAATTCAGAATTTCATAGAATAAAATACTCACCATTCATCATATGCATCGAACATTTAGACAATCCCTAAAAACATGGTACTAGCGAGGGATGTTCATCATGCATATATGAAAATGAATGAAATCAAACTGAAACATGCATAAATATTGAAAACTGAAACTATTCTAAATGATTTTTAGAAAAACAAATATCAAAAAAATAAACATGCCAATGGTTTAAACAAGAAAAATGTATTTAAAAGAAACAATTTCCACCTTAAGAGATGTTTTCCCAAAAAAATTAGCTGAGGTTTCCTTTGTTTTAGCACTTTTGAATCTCGGTAGAACAACTCTCTACTAATCACTAAATGCTGAAACTAAAAGCCTCTCACTAATGCACAAAAGAAAACAAAAAAAGAGGTGATGAAGAAGAAGAAGTTTGAGAGTACAATAGGATGGAGTCTCTCTTGTTCTTGGAATGAGAGATTTTGAGCAACACAGGGGGAATTTATAGTTTTTTCAAGAGCCAAGGGGGACGTCCTAGGGTAGCTTGGGTAGCATGGCCAGTTTTTCACTTTTGAGCAAGTTTTCAAACACTAAAAGTGAGACATGGTAAGTATGCAGAAGGATCACCAAATTTGCCAATTTTATTATGGCATATAGGAATATTCTTTAGCTTAATTCTAATTAAAACTCAGAAGATATATTCATTTTAGAACTCTTCTATATCAATTTTGAATGTCCCATAGTAAGAGAGAATATTCTCTTAGAACCTTCTCCTTTGGTTCTCTTGCTTGTTCATCACACAAGGAAAATAATGCACTATTCTTCTCTTTTGGACGTCCAACCAAGTGAGCATAGTATCACAACATGAGAGGCACCATATCATATTCTAATATTCAAATCTAAGCCTTAAGGAAACTATCTAATCTAGGCTTGAGCAAAAGTGGCATTTTTTTTAGAGAAAGGTATCAAATCTTGCCGCCATGTCTAGATCTTTTTTTTATACACTTCTTATTTTGGTTTCTTGTGTAGGAGTGACAGCTAGGGTTTGTAAGTGAGCATCAATTTAGATTTCAACCCTTTCTAATTAGGTTAATTCACATGTGCGCACATACACATGTGCATGGTTGGACCAGTTTTGCTTAGGTGAGGCATGGAGCACATGATCACTTAGCTTGGTGTATGGAATCACTCTTCATTGATTTCTAAATCCTAGTTGAGACGTCTCATATGGGTGGTGTACTAAATCACTTGTGTGGTACATTGGATCATGTTTTAGGGAATCAAATAAGGGAAGACGTCACGTGGTGGTTGAGTAGGGTGGGGGTGCATCTGATCATGGTGTTCCACCCTTGTGACTTGCACATGCTTTGGGTGGTCATGCCTTCATGGGTTCACATGAATTTAATAAAATTTAATATCTCCCTAATCACTAGGAATTTAGATGTATAACCTATAGTTTTGGAACCACATGATCAAGACAAAAATTTTAAGGAATAGTTTGCCCCAAGGTGATTTTCTTTTGAAACCTTCCTTATTTAGAGCCCACTGAAGGTACACACCCGAATCTTGGCCAACTATCCTGTTTTTTGGATATTTGTGTGTCTTGTTAGTTTATGTCATCCCATAGAATTTCAGGTCATTTCATATCCTCAAAGTACCCTAAATGCCACTTCTTTCCTAATTTAAATCCTTGAAGGGTGTTTAGCAAATCAGAGCCCTAATCTTGAAAAATTGAGCTAATTTTTGGATATGTTCGTCAATTGGCCAGTTTAAGTCACTTTTCTTCATTTCAAGTGATTTTGGATTCCTAAAGGTCACTAAACGAGAGTTTTAGAACCTACGAAATTTAGCCCTAAAACGAGCTCGATTTCATTTTGCACCCAAATTTCTTTTAATAGACCTTGAATATCATTTCATTTGGTACGAAGTTTTCAGGGTATTACAACCTACCCTCCTTAAAAAAAATTTCTTCCTTAAAATTTGCACATAGATAAGGATTTCTACTAGAAAGGTGTGCATACTTCGTCTTAATTTTGCTTTCTATTTCCCAAGTGGCTTCTTTCACCCTATGATGTTTCCACAACACTTTCACCAACGAAATGTTCTTTGTTCTTAGACTTTGTACCTTGTGGTCGAGGATTCTGACTATTGTTTCTTCGTAAGTAGTATCATCTTGGATAGTTATTTCCTCCTAATGGATGATGTGAGAGGGATCAGGTTCGTACTTTCTCAACATGGATACATGAAATATGTTATGAGCTAAAGTCATCTGGTTTGGTAGGTCCAACTCATAAGTGCATTCTTCGATCCTTCAAAGTATTTCAAAGGGTTCGACAAACCTAGGAGACAACTTCCTTTTGAATTTGAACCTCTTGATGCCCGTTTAAGGATTGATTCTTAAGAACACTTTGTCCCCGTCTTGGAACTCTAGTAGTTTTCTCCTCTTGTCAGCAAAGCTATTCTGATGACTTTGTGTTGTGATCAGTCTCTTCTATATCAACTTGACTTGGTTGTTTATTTCTTCTACCAAGTCTGGATTGGTCAACACGTGATCTTCGCGCATTGCCCAACAGGTAGGCGATCTACAGGGTCTTCCATAAAGAGATTCGAATGGAACCATCTTAATACTTGCCTGATAACTATTGTTATAAGCAAACTCTGCCAGGTCTAGGTACTTGCTCCAATTCCCCTTGAAGTCTAAGATGCAAGACCTCAGCATATCCTCTAAAATCTGGATAACTCTCTCAAACTATCCATTTGATTGAGGATGAAACGTCGTACTCATGGTGAACTTCGTGCCCAACTCCTTTTGTCGACTTTGCCAAAACTGTGAAGTGAAGCAAGAGTCTTTGACACACGCAATTGATTTAGGCACACCATGAAGCCTTACTATTTCCTTGAGGTAGAGTTCTCCTAGCTTACTATCTTGGTCTGTGGATCTAATTGGCAAGAAGTGAACCACTTTGGTGAGACGATCCACAATAACCCAAATAGTGTCTTTTCCTTTCTGGTTCCTAGGCAAACCACTGACGAAGTCCATAGCAATGTTATCCCACTTCCATTTAGGGATAGGGAGTGTTTGTAACATTCCAAAGGGTTTCTGGTGCTCTACTTTAACTTGTGGACAAGTTAAGTACTTGGAGATATGCTTAGCCACGTCTTTCTTTATTCCTTTCCACTAGTAAGCCTTCTTGAGGTTCCACTACATCTTGTCTCCTCTTGGATCCATCGTATATTTGGTTTGATGAGCTTCATCCATTATAACTTTCTTACTCTACCCATTTTAAGGTACATAGATCATCTCTTCAAGTTGTAGGGTATTCTCATGTCTATCCTGAAATCAGGATGTCTACCTTATTTAACACCTTCCATCAGTCTAATAAGCCACTTGTATAAGGTCCGGTTGGCAAAACATGTTGTAGAGGTAGGCTTCCTCCTTATTGAGGGTCACTCCCAGTCTAAAGTCCTCAATCAGCTGGTACATCTAGCCCTTTTCCTCTTTATGTATGTGGAACTTCCTACCCAACATATTGGCCACTACGTTTGCCTTCCCTAGATGGTAGTGTAATTGGAAGTTATAATCTTTAAGAAACTCCATCTATCTCCGTTGCCTATCTATATTTAATTAAATAAAATTCAAGATTAATTAAGTGAAATTGGGTGCAAAATGAAACCAGACTAATTTCAAGGCTAAATTTTGCATGTTTTTGAAAGTCTCATTTGGTGACTTTTAGGGACCCAAAACGAATTGAAATGAAGTATAGTGACACAAACCAACTAATGGGACAACATATCTAAAAATTAGAACAATTACTCAAGGTTAGGGTTTTCATTTAATAAACGCCCTTCAGGGGGTCCAAATTAGAAAGAATCGTCATTTAGGGCACTTAAGGGGATCGAAATGACCCAAAACAAAACAGAATAACATGAATTAACAAAATGAATGATATATCCAAAAACTTAGAATAATTGGTCGAGGTTAATGTTTTCATTTGCCAAACGCCCTTCAGGGGTCCAAATTAGAAAGAATTGACAATTAGGGTACTTCGGGAGATCAAAATGACCAAGAAATGACACGAACTAACAAAATTAATGGCATATCTAAAAATTAAAATAATTGGCAAAGATTTGAATTTTCATTTGCCTAGTGACCTTAGTGGGTTTTAAATAAGGAACGTTTTTTAAGAAAAATCACCTAGGGCCAAACCATACCTTAAAATGTGCATTAGGTTCATGTGATTCCAAAACTATAGGTTATAAATCATAATTCCATGTAAATAAGGAGATATTAATTTTTATTTGATTTTTGTTAACCCATGAAGTCGTGGCGACCCCCACTTGATTGTGTACACCCACACCCACTTAAGCCAAAATCGGCCCAGCCACGTACATGTGTGTGTGCACACATGTGAGTAACCCTATTTAGATAGTTTTTTAAAAAACAAGATGAACATCTTTGACTATTATATTGTGTCCCCTCAAATTTGATATTGTACACCCATACTTGATGTCCAAGAAATAAGAAAATAGAAAAATATTCCTTATGTGTTTGTATTATAAGCAAGCAAGGAAACCAAAAAGAAAATTGTCATGAGCACATAGGGGACGTCCCATTTGAATTAGAATATAATTTAAACCTCTTTTGTGTTCAAACATAGTTATGAAATAAGATTGTACTCATATCTTTTAAATTAGAAAGCCATAGTGGTCCCACTTGCCAACCATGAACACACTTGCCCTCTTTATGCAAACCATACCCTTTATGTATAGAAAGTTGCCCAAATTTTTGTGAGCTTCCCAAGCTGCCCAAGACTGCCCTAAGACGTCCCATATGCTCTCATGAACATCTATATAAACCCCCTTGCTCACTTTCATCTCATTACAAAGCAAAGAGTTGACACTTCCCTCTTTGTTTGTTCTTGCCCTCTTCTTGGCACCTCTTCTCACCCTCTTTTCTCGCTTGTGTGAGAAGTTTTTATTTTAAGTATTTTAGAGAGCTTTTGAAGTAGTCTTGTTGGTGGTTTAAAGTTCTGAAAGTGTTTGATAAGGTGAACCTTTTCCAGATTCAACAAAAACTCGGATTAAGGTGGAGGGGATTTCTTAAACCTCTACTTTGCTATTTTAAATTTCTAGCATGTTCATGCTTGTTTAAATTCTAATTTTCAGCGTGTCTTATTTTAGTTTCAACATGTTTAATCATATTTTAATTTTAGTTAGCACGTTTTTATGTTTTAATCACTAATGAGGGTATGCCATGCTTAGAATCCACGTTTAGGATTTAATTCAATGTTTCAAGCATGCGATGTAATGTTTTCATGCTTTCTTGGTTGTTTTGAATTTCTTTTACGATTATGTGATTCTTAAATATAAGAAATTGAGGATAAGAACCACGTATTGTCCTAGTGACCCGTATGGGTGCTATGGAGTGTGTGGTTGCAGGGCGCAACTAAGGAATACTTGGTATGTGGCATCCAATGGAAAGTGACAAAGAAATGTCTTTCTATCCTAAAGAGGGGTATTTAAATTAAGAACATCAAGGGAGTAGAACCCCCTTAAGTCTTAACGTCACCTACAACTGAAAAGTTGCTTGAATCACTTAATGCATGAAAGTGTTTGAATTCAGATGTGCCATTGATTTGAAATAATAACTTAGTTGTTTAATGAATGATCCACTAAGCTATGTGCTCACCCCTTCCTTTTATTTTTTAGGAAATTGACTTGAATCATGAAGGCCATGGATATTAGATTATTTCTAAGTTTTGAAAGTTCTATTTTAAGGGATGTTGCCCAAATTTTGAATTTAAGACTTCTGCTGAATTTTATTTAAGTTTTGCAAGTTATGCACTCAAGTTTTAATTTAAGAATGTAACTTTCTTTATTTTAATACATTGTGATGTATCCATGAACGTTTTCAATAAGTGTTTAAATAAAGGATTTAAGATGTAAGCTGTATACTTGTAAATGTAACATAGGACCCAACCCACCTTGTGGTTGAGCTTAAACCTGTCTCTTGGGGGTTGATAAGTGCACTCGAGTAATGTCCTTGTGATGACGCATTTTGGGTATCTGCTGGATAGCCGCATGGCAAGAACAAAACTCCCACGCTGCGCATGTCTAACGGGGGACAATATCGTCACAGTGGGGCCTGAGGTGTTACAAGTGGTATCAGAGCCACCCTGAGTGTAGCGAGTGTGCATCTCGAGGACGAGATGGGCTCCAAGGGGGGGTGGATGGAATAATCCCACATCGGCTGGACCCTAGGGAGATGTTGGGTTTATAAGTGCACTCGAGTAATGTCCTTGTGACAATGCATTTGTGGGTGTGAGCTGGATAGCCGCATGCCAGGAACAAAACCCCCATGCTGAGTGTGTCTAATGAGGGACAATATCATCACAATGGGGCCCGGGGTGTTACAATAGATATATTTCAGCCTCTTGTGATCTAAAAATAGATCGAACCTTTCACCATAAAGGTAATGTTTCCATACCTTTAGGGCGAACACTATGGTTGCTAATTCTAGGTTGTAAATAGGATAATTTTTCTCATGGACCTTCAGTTGTCTCGAAGCATAAGCAATAACTTATTTTTCTTGCATTAATACTGTGCCTAGTCCACTCAGTGAGACATCGGTATAAAGGGTGTAAGTGACACCAAGATTTAAAGTTGTTAGCACAGGGGCCATAGTCAATCTCTTCTTTAGTTCTTGGAATGGTTGTTTACATCCCATTCGAACTTAACTCCCTTTCTAGTAAACTTGGTCATAGGTCCTGCCAACTTGGAAAAGTCATTGATGAACCTTTTGTATTAGCTAGCCAATCCCAAGAAGCTTCTAATTTTCGTCACGTTCTTAGGTTGCTTCCAATCATGACTGCTTCTACCTTTTTTGGGTCTACAATAATGTTTCTTGCTAATATAACATGACCCAAGAACTTAACCGTCTTCATCCAAAACTCACACTTGCTATACTTAACCTATAGTTGGTTTCTCCTAAAGGTCTCCAATACAATCCTTAGATGTTCTAGATGTTCTCAGCCTTAGACTTGGAGTAAATCAAGATGTCATCCATGAATACCACCACAAACTGGTCAACGTATTGTTTGAACACTCAGTTCATCAAATCCACGAAAGCCATCGGGGCATTGGTTAAACCAAAAGGCATAACGCTGAACTCAAATTGTCTATATCTGGTTATAGAGCCATCTTGTGGATATTTGACTCCCTGATCCTCAATTGATGATAGCCTGACCTAAGATCAATCTTAGAGAACTGAGTGGCTCCTCGTAATTGATCGAATAGATCATCAATCCTTGGCAAAAGATACTTATTCTTCGTTGTCACTTGGTTCAACCTTCGATAATCAACACATAGCCTCATGGAACCATCTTTCTTTTTTACGAACAATACTAGAGCTCCCCAGGGTGATTAACTTGGCCTGATGAATCCTTTCTCCCTAAGCTCATCTAGTTGGGTTTTTAACTCAACCAATTCTATTAGCGCAATTCTATACGGAGGTATGGCTATAGGGTTGGTTCCCAGATAAAATTCAATTTTGAACTCTAACTCCCTAGTTGGTGTTAGTTCGGGTAATTCGTATGGGAACACATCTTCGTACTCACTAACCATGGCTTGGTCTTGTATTCTATTTAGGTTAGTTGGGTCTTCTTCAACGAGTTCCTTGAACTCATTCGTCTGCCTTAGATAGTTCAAGAAGGCTATGGTTGGACTCTTCGGTAGATTCCACATGTCCCTATTGATTTTGAAGGTTTCTCCAAACGGTAGCGTTACGATTACCTATCTCTCAAAACAATCTATTGTTAGCAATCCTGCAAGTGTACAAGATCGTAGCAGTAATACCGATAAGACCGGATATCGTCTTTAGGGAAAAGCACTTGTTCGTGTAAGTTAAAGCCCAATCTAACGTTGATTTTAGTTTTATCAAGACGCTCAATTCAAGTTATAAGTAATTGTGTAAACTAAACTCAATTTCTTAAAGACTGTAAAACTGAAAATAAATTGATTAGGTAACACTATGAAGAATGACTGTTTGGGTTAGTAAACTCCTTTGTATGTTCTGTAATTTCATTGAAGATGATGATTTACCAACACTTTGATTACTGCACTTGTAATTAGGACCCTATCCCTAGGTGTT
>JAJIYU010013173.1:0-14031 GCA_030144865.1 Tinospora cordifolia
AGTAAGGACTTTGTAGTAATCCTCCTCTAGGAAGAACTTTGTTGCAAAGAAATCAAAACCCAAATCAATAATATCCATTTCTCCGGCGAGTGTCCATAGAGTTTAACTCTGTCTGCAACAAACTGAAAGTTCAAAGTCTTTCCCTACAGCTTGAACGTAATCGTTCTTTTCCAGGCCGCATAAAGTCGCTTCTTGTTGCCGTGCCCACAGTAATTGATTTCTTAATCAAGTCATCTGCATCATCCCATATTTCATCATCAACAGGGAAGATTATCTTCCGAATCTAAGATTTGTGTATATTTTTCCTCAGTTTCTACTTTTTGGTGCATGGGGTCACCAAGAAGCAGTGAGCTTTTGTAGGACATTTTCCTAGAATTGCTGCACATTGGGGTGATCTATGGGTCCTTACAAGCCTTTCCTTTTCACATCTTGGGCCACCAGCTGCTCTCAAATGAAAGTCCACTCGATTAACATTTAACCTTCAATTCGATTGAAGAAATAGGATATAACACAATTTTTTACCATTAAAAGCTTGTACAGTCTTGGGAATAGTACTTCAATGGCTTCTCTACCCCACCATAAATCCTTCTAAAACTGAATTGCATCACCTTTGCCTAGCCACAATTTAATGAGTGGTTCATACTGTTGGTGCAACGAGTAAATGAACTTCCAATGGCTCTTGTAAGTAGCATCCCTTTCTACTCCCGGATCTCTTCCTTTAGGCTTTAGCCCATGCTTGCTTCGAATTACTCTGCTGCACAACTTGTCTTGCTCTTTGGATTTTCCGCAACCATTTTTCAGCTAGTGCTTTATTTCTTTCTATCAAATTCTGATCCCTAGACCTCCTATCTCCTTCTTATGCTGCACCTGTTTCCATTCCACTAAATGAATCCCATGCCTTCTTCCATCCCTTCCCATAGAATGTTCCTCATCAATCCCTCAATGTTGTTGGCTTCTCTCTTGGGAATTTTAAAAATTGATGAATAATAGGTAGGTAAGGCATCTAACATTGCTTTTATTATTGTAAGTCTATCCCTTTTAAAAAGAAACAGTCGCTTTCACCTTGCCTATGACTGCCGGAGCCCCAAATGCCTCTGTCCCTGGCTGACCACCAACACTTATTCCCAAATGTTTTAACAACCATTCTCCCTAATCACAACCAGTGTTGTCAAGGCGTCACCTAGGCGTCCAGGCCCCTCAACGCCTAGGCCACCGCCTAGGCGCTTGGGAGGACTTCTCTATAAATTTAAATAAAATAGGACGGCTTTTAATTATTTAATTATTTTTAAATTTTAGTCTAAATTTAATAACTCCATTCTCAAATCTCTTAAAGTCAAATGACTCGAACTAACTCTGTCGATCATCTCTGCGACTTCGACGATCATCTCCAACACTCTGGCGCTAGGAGGGCTTGTCTTAATCTCCTTCATGCTTCTATTTTACCTCTAGGTCTCCCATTTATTAATATACAATATGAGATTGACCTCATGTAACCTTGAATCCAACTCTTCTATTTTACCCCAAAACCATTCTTTTTTAAAACAAAATCCAAGAAAGTCCAATTCACCATGTCATAAGCCTTTTCTATGTTGACTTTTGCCACAACACCTATCTTATTGTGCATCCTATAGTTTTCCACTAATTTATTCGCTACTAGAACTGCATTCATTATATGTCTACTCTTGATGAAGGCCATTTGATTCTCTAAAATGGTATCATCATCCATTACCCCAATAATCCTATTAGCCAATGCTTTTGCAACAATTTGACATAAGCTTGTGGTAAGATTAATAGGCCTAAAATCATTAACCTTTCGGCACTACATTCTTCTTTGGAATCAAACAAATGTATGTTTCATTAGTGCTCCAATTCACCACTCCCGATCTATGGAACTCATCGATAACCTTCATTAGATCATCTTTCACAATCTCCCAACTCTTCTGATAAAAGATCATGGAGAATCCATCCGGCCTTGGAACCTTAGTACCGTTACACTCAAATATTGCCGATCTAACTTCTCTCTTCTAACCTCCTACTTACCTCTGCATCAATTGGACCCAATTTAGCCCTTCAATTCCCTAAACGTTAGATCTTTCTTTCCCTCTCCTCGTCTCTCTTCTTCTACTGTTCTTTCCTTTCTCCACTTAGTAGCTCAGTACCTCTTTGAATGTTTATTAGCTGCTGCTAGCAATAAGGCAAGGTTTGCAACCAAAATGGAAGAACTCTCAACTAGCATTGCCGAGTGGCACATTTAGAGAAAAAAGTCTTACTTTAATTAGCCAATACTTTCCTCGAGAAATCCATGAAAACCCAGATAGACTTTCTTCGATCCTAAACCATTTTACATTTCTTGACAAATATAATTTGTTTCGCTATTCAAAGTGGTTATTCTATTTTGGGTAATGAAAAACTTGCTAGCCATCACTTTTCACTTCACGAAGTTATTTGGCACACCAAGATACTTGCTTAGGTGCAGATTTTTGGACCGTTACTTGCTCTAAGAAGACTAAATACTTGTGAATTCTCGCAGAGGAAGGCACCAAAGTGGTGTGTGTTGCCACACTGTTGTCTTTTCTTTTTGGAGGTTAAGGAGAATGTTCTTCCATCTTTCTTGATTGCTGTTTTGCGTGGGAGATTTACATTAGATGGTTTAGGTTCTCAAGTGGAAGATATGGAACCCCTTCCAATTTTGCATCTTTTTGATCTTTATTGTTTGTGAGTAACTCTAGAATGTTCAATGGCTCCCAAAAAGATTTGGAAGAATTTTGGAAAGCATATAGCAATGTTTTCTAGGTGCTAAGGCAATCTTTAGATGATTTTTGTTGCCTATGCGATGCGTAGCCTACACGAAGCCTAGGTGTGGTGTGGTCTAGGCAATAAAATAAATATATTTTTTTAAGTTTCCTAGATAATTATTAATTATTTATAGGTTCTTGGCCAATTCTTATACAAAATTATATTATATCTAACTATATTCTATAATAAATGATAAATGTTATAAAATGATAGAAATGCATTTTATTCATTAAATTATGTCCCCAAAACATTAATTAATGTCATAACACATTTTCCAAGAGTTTTGATGAAATTGGTTTTTTTTTATGGTATAAAAATTAGTTGAATTAATTAGACAATTTGGACAATCAAAACGAAGTTCACTTGTAATTATAAAATTACAAAATTTAATTGAATTCTTCAAAATAATTGGCAAAGTTTACCTAAAATCGAAGTTTTGACAGTTTTTGCGGAAAAAAAAAGCATAAATGTTGTTAAAAAGGCATTTTATGAAAGAATTTATATGGTGCACATAAATTATTTTATAATCTATATAGTCATAGGGATTATGACAAAAATCTTTTTTTATAAATGAACAAGATTAAAGGCGAGATATGTCCAATTGCCAAGTGGCTATCCAAGAGAAAGAAAAATGAGCTATAACTTGAGTGAGAGATGATAGAGAGAAGAAAGAGGAGAAAAATAAGTAACAGGCTAAGAGGAGAGGCTTTGAGAAAAGAAAAAGAAACGAGAGTTGTTTAAGGCAATCGATAGAGAAGATCGAATATACATGCGCTTGCAACGGCTTGCAAGCTAGCAATCAATTAAGCTGGGGTTTATGTTTCCATAAACGTTAGGGTTTGACGATAAGTTTATCTTTTTATCTTTTTTTTTTATAAGAGTTGTAAGTTAACATGCCAATGTGTATTAAATATTGTCAGTGCTAAAATACACGTTGAAAACTATTATATGTATACTTTTGTATGTAAAATTATTTATTTGTGTTTGTTTTTATCATTTTTAATAGAAATTGTGTATATTTTAATACTTACATAATATTTTTTTGAACTTTTTTAAGTGCGCAAATTTAATAAAAATTCTTTCGAATTTTTCAAACTCTTCAGATTAATTATATTTTCAAATGTCGAAGTTTGGGGCAAAGTCGAATTTTCATTCCTTGGTGTCAAACAAAAATAAATTGTTAGATAGCAAGTGTCAATTACTGGAGGGTCATTAATGGTCGTTGGAGATTTTGGTGACTTTTCTTGGTTGAAACAAATGGAAAGACTAGGCAAAGGGAGAGAAATCAAAGGTTTATTGCTGTTAGAGCTTTTTTTTTATTTTTATTTTTTTTATTAGAAAGCTCATTTTAAACTTTGTAAATATTTATGTAAGTCTTCATTGCCAACCGAACTCTATACGTTTGTGTTTTCACCTTGAAAGGCTTAAACATTGCTAGATGGCCGCCTAGGTAAAGACTAGAAAACATTGGTATTTGGCTTATGGCTTGCATTTGGTCTTTACTTTCCTTTGCAACAATGGGTTCTCAATGTGGATTTGGTTCCTAAACCGAGACTATTGTCTTGCTTGCATTTCCCTTCTAGATTGAAACTTGGTTTTTGATTTACTCTCTTGAAGTCTTGATTTGTAATACTTTAACATTCATTTAGTGAATAAATTGCTTGTTCCTCAAAAAAACTTTTTCCCTAGAGAAAGGACAATGGATAACCTTACTAGAGAAAGGAAAATGTTTCAATGAGTTAAGTTATGGAGAAAGCATTGGCTTCTGACCTTTATAGAATATTCAAATCTCTCACTTTATTTGACTTGTAATACACCCCAAATTGCTTGGTAGATATCTTATTTTATTGTCATTAGGTGAGGGGTGGAATGAAAGCTTGCTGTTGGAGCAAATGTGTTGTTTTTAAGTAGAAACATGAAGCCCATTAACCATTGGCAGTGATTGACAATTGAGAGTAGTCATCTTTTAGAAAGTTGGAGGAGATTGATAAGGAGGAAGAAGCAAGCTGAATAAGCTGATTAGGATGAATGATATGCAAAAGTTATATCTTAGACGGTTTTAGACATTAGCTAAGAGCTACTGTTGAGTAATTAGAATGTGGAAATACATAAACATAATCCCTAGTTTGAGTTTGTGACTAGCGGTGTCTATTAAAGTCTTGTTCCACCACTAGGTTTAGGATAATCATTTTGCCCCATTAGTCTAGCCCACCTTCATTTTTTCCATCTTTTTTTTTTCTTTTCGTTCCTTTTCACTTCTTCTATTCTCAATCTTCATAAAGGCTACCTTTGTCATTTTTATAAAAGTTCCTCTTCACTTTTTGTTAATTTTCACTTATTACAAAAAGTGGGAAGGAGATTTAGTAAAATTGTCCCACTTTATAGAAGAGATTGATTCTTTCACATTTTCACAATTCACCGAAACCTCTTTCTTCGTCACCCCCATTATTTCATTTTTCCTTTGTATATATTAACCTCTCCACTCCCATTGCAACTCCAGTGACAATTTTACAAAATCTCCTTCAATTAAAAAAGCCAAGAGCTGAGATAAAGTGGGACATCAGAAACCTTTCTGTCATAGAAAAGTTGGAAGGAATGCACTCTCTTTCCCTATAAATGGTAGGGGCTGAAGGAACCGTTTGGTGGTTTACAAATGTGTATGGCCCGTGTGATAAGGAAGGTCGGATAGACTGCCTGACAGAACTAACAACCCTTTCTGCCAACATAGAAGGTCCCTGGTGCGTTGGAGGCAATTTTAACGTGATTTGTCACATGGGAGAAAAGAAATCTTGTAGCAGAAATTCCAGCTCAATGCTTATGTTTGATGAATGGATTAATGACATGAACCTTCAAGAGGTGCAGTTGAAAAACATGCGGTTTACATGGAGCAATGGCCGTTCAAGACCAGCTATGTCCAAGCTAGACATGTTTCTGTATTCATGGCTCTAAAATGCTTGGAAAAGAGGCTGGTTTGAACAGAAGAAGCAGCCATAGGGCTCCTTGGAAGGACATTTTCAGCATTTATGGTCAAGTGAAGGATAACATTATATAGAAAGTAGGGAAAGGGGACAACATAGACTTTTGGGGGGAGAAATGGTGCGGTTCAGAAATTCTAAAACAGAAATTCCCCAATGTTTTTAGATTATCTGATATGAAGGAAGGGCCGGTTGTTGAGTTTAGATCAAGAAGCACATTGGACGATAGAAGTACTTGGGGGTGGGACCTTCATATAGGTAGAAACATAGGAGAAGGATTTGTAGAAGAAATAAGTGAGATGATGAACATGTTTCAGAATTTTCATCAAGAGGACACCGATGTTGAGGACCGGCCAACGTGGATGGGTGAAGGATCCAAAAGATAGTCAGTTAGATATTTCATGACCCAACTTAGTGTTAGTAGGACCAACGAACCAACAGTTCCGGTGGGCTTCATATGGAAAACAAAAGTTCCAACAAAAACAAGAATGTTAGCTTGGTTAATTAGTTTGAATAAGCTAAACAAAACAGAAAACATCCAAAGAAAGTATGTTGAGTATGCTCTTAACCCTTCTATATGCTTGTTGTGCAGGGATAGCTCAGAGACCACTTCTCACATTTTTGGTCAATGTAAGATGATTCGACAGCTTTGGAGAAGATGGACACATAACTATACAGTTTTTGAACCTCCTATGCATCAAGATTTTTTTAGTATTCCGGATAATGTAGCTCAAAGAAGGTTGCAACAATATTGGAAGATTATGGTCTTTGCAGTGTGGTACACAGTGTGGGAAGAAAGGAATAAAAGACTCTTTTTGGATAGGTCTAGGTCAGATATTGTTGTGTGGGAAAGATTTAATGTTTTATTTGCTACTTGGGTTTCTTGTACTAAAATGGGGAAATGTTATTTTTGGGAATGACTATGTCAAGGAGCAAACATCTTGCATAGTCTGTAATCTTGGTTGTTTATGGTGCCTTGATATCTCATCAAGCTCCATAGTTTTATTTATTAATATAATAGTTTCTGTTAAAAAAAAAAAGAATGGGGTGAAAAATTTCAGTTTAAACATGTTTGGGGGCGTTAAAGAATCACTTTTGATCATTGGCCATTATGCTAGACACAGAAGCAACTCAATGGGGCCCTAGTCCTCTTAGGTTTGAAAATGAATGGTTAGGAAATCCTAAGATTTTAAATCTGATCCAGCATGAATGGAAGGAGGATCGAAGTATTGGATGGGAAGGATACAAATTCTTGTCCAAACGCCACAACATTGAAGGCAAGTTAAAGGAGTGGAGTAAAGGGAGGATGGTTGGAGAAGAAGCCAGACGTCTTGAGCTACTAGAATCTCTAAAGTTAATGGATGGGAGGTTGGAGAGGGAGGATAACCCAGATCTTGTGGTTGAGGGAAATAAGCTAATAGAGGAGCTTCATGCAATAAAACTCAAGCAGGAGAGGAGGAATCAGTAGCGAGCCAAGTTAAAGTGGGCTAAGGGAGGGAATATTAATTCAAGCTATTTCTATAGAATTCTTTCTTTACGAAAGTCCAGAAGCATGATCACAAAACTAGAAAATGAAGTAGGCAATCTGAAAGAAAAGGACCATGACATTGTAAAGCTAGTCATAAATTATTTCAACAATCTTTTTAAGGAAAAATTTGAAGTAACATGGGGTCTTGAAGGAGTAAGTTGGCATAGTATTAGCGAGGAAAGCAGAAGCTTGTTAGAAAGAGAGTTCGAGTTAGAAGAGATAAAAGTAGCAGTTTTTAGTAGCAATGGTGATAAAGCCCCGAGCCCGGATGGTTTCACCTTGGCCTTTTTTTAAAAAAATTGGGAGATTGTAATCAAGATATTCTATCTTGCATGAAGGAATTTCAGAGAGATGCTATCATAAATAGGAAGGTGAATGAAACCTATATTTGTCTCATTCCGAAGAAGCTATCTCTGTGGGTCGAGGATTTTAGACCAATTAGCCTGACGATGAGCCTATACAAGATCATGGCCAAGGTTCTTGCCAATATAATAAGAAGAGTTCTCCCAGACATTACAAGTGAATAGAATATGGCTTTCGTCAAGGATCGTCAAACAACGGATGCCATTCTAATCGCAAACGAAGCAGTGGAGGAATTTAGATCCCGGGGTAAGGAATGTCTGCTCTTAAAAGTTGATTTTGCTAAAGTTTATGATTCCGTTCGATGGGGATTTTTTGGATTTCGTCCTTGGACAAAAAGGCTTTGGGGACAATTGGAGGAGATAGATTAGAGTGTGCTTGAAATCTACTAACTACTCAATTTTCATTAATGGTAGACCTAGAGGGAAGTTTGATGCCCAAAGAGGCCTTAGGCAAGGTGATCTGTTGTCCCCCTTCTTGTACACCGTAGTAGTTGATGCTCTAACAAGAATATTTGAAAAAGCTGTGGAATCAGGAAAGATGAAAGGTTTCAACATTGGTAAAGACAAGATCTAACTCACTCATTTGCTGTTCGTTGATGATTGTCTAATTTTTTTTTTTTTTTTTTTTTTTTTTTTTGTGCAAAACTGAAAGGCGGAAGGGGAAACAGTGACAAAGGTCCTAAATGCGATCTGTTTTTTGTCGGGCCTTCAAATAAATAGAAGAAAGTGCCGGCTCCTGGGCATTAATATTAGGGAGCATTCAGTCAAAAATTGGGCTAAAGATCTCAACGTTGCTTACGCCAAGTGGCCCATTCAATACTTAGGTGTTCCTCTGGGGGGTAATTCGATAACGATTGATTTTTGGGACTCTATGATTCAAACGATCCGCAGAAGAATTGCTGGCTGGAAGAAGAGTTTCCTCTCTCGGAGAGGGCGACTGGTGTTGATAAAATATGTTCTAGATGCTCTTTCCACTTACTTTTTGTCTATTTTCAAAATGCCAAAAAGAGTAGCAGTGATCATTGAACAGGCTATGAGAGACTTTTTCTGGAAGCATAACGAGGCTAGAAAAGGAAGTAATTTTGTCAATTGAGACAAGGTTAGTAAGAGCATAAATAAAGGAGGTCTGGGAATAGGGGGGCTGTAGTATAGAAACATTGCCCTTAGAGGCAAATGGCTTTAGAGAATGTTAGTGAATCCCGCGACCATGTGGGCCAAGGTAGTTAAAAGTATTCATGGTTCTATAGCTCAAGGAAGAGAAGCTGGCATAACAAGAAGATGCAGTCATTGATCCCCATGGAAAGATATATATATATATATATATATATATATATATATATATATATATATATATATATACCATTTATAGGAAATTCAAAAATAACATCATTTGGAAGGTAGGGAAAGGCAATAGAGTTGATTTCTGGGGAGATAAATGGTGCGGCAACCGAAGCTTAAAGGAACAATTCCCCAACATTTTCAGGCTCTCCAATCATCAAACTACTCCAATTTCAGAGTTTAGAACATGCATGCTTGAAGGGGACAACATGCAGTGGCCGTGGAATCTTCACCTTAGACGCCACTTACAAGATAAATCTTTCACAGATATCAGTGAACTGCTATCTTTACTTTATAGGTCCCATACTGCAAATCCATTTTTAGAGAGCGTCTCCAGTGGTTGGTACAACCGAATAAGATGTTTTTTATAAATTCCTTCTTGGAAATAATTTCTACACACAACCAACAGCGAAATACAATGCCCACAGACTTCATTTGGCAGACCAAAGTGCCCACAAAGGCTCAAATACCAAAGTGCCCACAAAGGCTCGAATATTGGCTTGGCCGCCCCGTCGCCCCCCCCAAATGATCTGTTCTAGATTCCGGAATTAGTTGCAACCAGCAATACGTAACGCTTCTGGAAGTCAATTTTGTTTGCTATTTGGTACTCAATCTGAGAGGAAAGGAACGCCATACTATTCTTGAGCAAGGAGAAGATGGCTGGCTCAGTTTGGGATAGATCCAATATTTTGTTTGCAACTTGGATCTCTGTTTCTAAATGGGGGAAAGGGTATAAGTTTGAGGATTGGCTTTGTAATGAGAGGAAAATGATAAATTCGGGGTACTTATGTTTTTGTCACAGTTTGACGTATTAACCAAATATCTCATCTGCTGTTTGTGCAGGGAAAGCGAAGAAACCACAATACATATATTTGAGAGATGCAGTTTCACTTCAAAGGTATGGGAAGAATGGTCACAAAGATGTAAAGAAATCTAGCAATGGAGAAGGGACGCTGATGATCAAAGCGTGGAGAGGAACCAAGATAGAAGACTGCAAGCCTATCAGAGAGTTATTACTTTTGCTATATGGTACAGTACTTTTGCTATATGGTACAACGTTTGGGAAGAGAGAAATAGTAGGATTTTCAAAGATTATTGTAAAGATAGCCATAGGATATGGGAGAGATCAAAAATTCTGTTTTGTACTTGGGTAGCAAATACTA
The DNA here is from genome assembly GCA_030144865.1 of Tinospora cordifolia. NCBI lineage: Eukaryota > Viridiplantae > Streptophyta > Magnoliopsida > Ranunculales > Menispermaceae > Tinospora > Tinospora cordifolia. The sequence continues at coordinate 10,163 of JAJIYU010013173.1, forward strand.
AGATGAGTCACGGGTACACTTTTGGGGAATGGTTAGGGAATTGGCATAACATTCTGTACTCCTTGTAACTCAGATTTCAGATTTCTCATCTGAAATCCTTTATTAATAATAATATTATAGTTTCTTCTCAAAAAAAAAAAAAAAAAACTATTATCTAGTTTGTTCTCAAAATATATATATATATATAAGAGGGTTATTTTTAATTTTATGTCAGACTGAAAGGAGAGATCTCCATATTCTGATAAATTGTGGGTTAGTTCTCCCTTTTTTGTTAGAAGGTTTCATTGTAGTGGTGTTAGCAATCCCTAAGATCCAGTGCATTGATGATATTACATATTTAGGCCAAATTGGTTGGTGTACTCATTACAATTTATATTTATTTGCAGATACTTTTGATCTATCCATAGATATCATTTGTATTTTCTGCCTTTTTTCCTTCCAAGAAATTCTCATGGGTTTGAGTACCAATGAACTTGTTTTGTATTTTTAAAAACTAGGTCCACCTGAATTTATATTCACACAATTTCCTTGGCTTTTAGATTAGAATGCATGGGATAGAGATAGCCATCCAACTAGTTATTTTATTTATTTTGTGAGGCGTAATCCATGGGAGAAAAGAATAGAACTTTTCAAGATTAATGCTGGAAACCTCTATTATTTTGAAGTTATTTGTTAGTCATGCTTTTGGTACAATTTTATATATTGGTAGATCTTATTAACATATAAAAATTGACTGCCTATTTGTTCGAAATTTACTAATTTTTAGGTTTTTCTTTGTTTAATTATTCGACATTTATTGCGATATGAAGCCTGGTGCTGACTTTGGAAGAGATGAATAACACAATTTTGAAGATAGATGAAAGGAGGTGTTGTGGGCTTTGGGAGGTTTGGCCTATCTCTACTTCCTTACGAACAGTGACATCTAGGCTTTCTAGGAGGTTTTCTTTTAGGTAGTGGCACAATGGATGGAGGCATTTGTGGATAACTTGATCTCTGTTCTGTTATGTTTGTTTTTTCTTTGTTATCTCTTCTTGATGAGTTTCCTCTCGCTTATTCTGTTATTCTTGATAAAGTTGAGGTTCTTTTTTTTTTATTTTTATTTTTTAAAGAATAGTAATAGAAATTTTGTTTGCTAAATCATTAATAATTTCTTCTTTCTTTTGGTTCCATAACAATGGCAGGTAATTGAAATGTCAGGGGTCTGTGCCGCATCTGATATCTGGAGTGTTGGCTGCACTGTGATTGAGCTTCTCACATGCGTTCCTCCGTACTATGATCTTCAACCTATGCCTGCTCTCTTTCGAATCGTTCAGGTTTTCTCGTTAACTACTTATATCATTGATGTTGTGCTGTCTATTTATCATATTTAAGAGGTTTTAATGCTTAATACCTATTACACGTAAATGTTTTTTTTTTTTTTTAAATTATTACTTTGGGTACCTTTTTATTGTTATTGTATTTTTTAAGTAACAAAAGGGTATTGTGTGTTATATGTGTACATCCATGTCCAAACAATCTGTGCATAGCAACCTACTTTGGCCTTGTACCCTATTACTATACAACACTGGTTTCCATTGTGTCCATGCAATCCCCATTGTCTAAGCCAATTGCTTACCGCATATCCCCTAGACAAGCTACAATTAACAATCCGAAATGAAGCTAATAGATGGGACTTTTGCCAAAAAATACTACACTCAAGAATGGTAAAAAGAACTCAACATCTCGCTCCCCCTGAGGTGAAAATTGCTTCCTGAATGCAATCCACTGGTGGCGTTTTCACCAGGACAAATTGATGGACAGAGGATATGAATTTTTATGGACACATATATGTTGCGCTATTTGCGCTGATTGCTAGCGTAACAGCCTTTGGCCTATTGTCTAAACCTTCACAATGATTTTGTGGAGACAGGTGAGCAGTTCGATAGGCTTAAGTTTGGCATCTTTGTGATACAAAATCTCTTTAAGATTGTTAGATAAGTTTGTTAGTGCACAAATTGGCTACCCCAATTGGATAGAACTCCACAGACACCTTCATTAGATGAGCCTTAACTACATCTCAACATATCTGAAAGAATGCGTTATTCATGCTGTTGGGCCAGAGGGCTTTGAGCCTTCACAATCAAACGTGGTTGCTTTGTTTCGTTTTCATTGAAATGTGTCTCCAACTCCAACCTGTCCATTGCATTTCCAAGGGTCCAGTCCAATTCCTCCACTCACTGTGGACGATGGCCTCTATTGGAATAAAGGCCACTGCATTAAGCAATAATTTGTTTCTCAATCTCCTCTTCATTCTCTATTACTGGCCCAATCTCCACTACTAATCCTATTGGAATAAATGTCACTACATTAAACAATATTTCTTTCAAAATCTCCTTATCCTCCACTACTATCCCATCCCTTATCTCCAACCCTACTATGGAATTAACAGATCTTATAGCATGCATTAGCTTTTGGACTTTTGGAGAAATTTAGTATTAGCATCATTATCTTTAAACCTCTGAATCATGGATTTAAGCGCGACTGAGCTCCCCTCATTCTTACATAGCTTTTACAGCTCTACTTTGGCATTTCTTCTTTCCCAAGCTGTTCTTTGCACCAATCTTGACGACCTTCCTTCTTGTCTACTTGTCATACCTACTCTTCAAGTTCCTTCCTCTTCTTCACGTCCCACCTGATGATTTCTTTCCACATCCATGAAGCTTCCTTTTCATAGTCTTGACATTTTGCACTGATTTGTATCCTTCCCATCCATGAGAAGTTCATTTTCTTCACCATCCCTAATCATCCCTCTACATGATTTTTAAATGCCATGGACAACGAAAATGTTGTCAAACCATAAGGGAGTTGGTTCTAACTGAGGCCTCATTTTGTGACTAGTAACTGACTAATGATTGTAACCATATCTTCTTCTGACATGCTGTTTGTGAAAAAGAAACATCTCCAGCCACCCAGCTTCTAACAGGAATCTGTCTAGCTTACAACATAATGGGGAAAATTTTAAGTTCGACCATGTGAGAAGGCCATTGAGAAGGGGATGATCATGAAGGTGCAACTTATCAATTCATCAAACTCAATCTTAAACTACTTGTGAGCCTTCCTCCAGTGTTGTCAAGGCGTCGCCTAGGCGTCCAGGCCCTCTCAACGCCTAGGCCACCGCCTAGGCACTAGGAGGGCTTCTCTGTAAATTTTAAAAAAATAGGAGAACTTTTAAATAATTAATTATTTTTTTAATTTTAACTTAAATCTAATAACTCCGTTCTCAAACCTCTCAAAGTCAAATGACTCGAACCAACTCCGACGATCATCTCTGAGACTCCGGCAAGCAACTCGGACACTCCGGCGAGCAACTCCGACGTCTTTTTCAGTGAGCGACTCCGACGACTCTCTCCATCTCACTGTGTGTGTCTCTTCCTTTCTCTCCCTGCTCTCTTTCTACGTCTCTCCAGCTCTCTTTGCTATGTCTCTCTCTCTCTCTTTTTGCATCTCTCCCTCTCTCTCTCTTTCTACGTCCCTCCCCCTCTCTCTCTACTCTCTGCCTCTCTATCTTTCTACATTTATCTTCTCTCTCTCTCTCTCTATCTAGGTCTCTTTTTTGTCTCTTTCTATTAAGGTCTCTCTTCTATCTCTTTATGTATCTCTCTCTCTCTCTCTCTCACACACACACACACACACACACACACACATACACACACTCATGCGCGCAAAATTAGCTTCTCTTTTTTGAATGTTATGAATATGAAGTATATAAACTTATGATGATTATGATTTTATCATAATGTATTATCTAATATGTCATTATTTATAATTTTATAATTTATATATCATTAATTAATTAAATGTAAAATATAAATAAATAAAATTATAAAAAA
>JAJIYU010013174.1:0-14029 GCA_030144865.1 Tinospora cordifolia
TTGAAATTAACTGCTTAGTGAAGCATGATAAACATGAATATTTGAAATCAAAGAAATGATTTAAACCTCGTGTATAGAGGTAGAAAGATAGACTGACGACATCTGTCGCACACCCAGGGCATCGGCGGACCACGCGCCGAGCTTGGAGCCGCGCGATGCCCGACGATAGGGCCACAGATTGACAGACACGACGTCCGGTCCGAGGGTCGGGGTGTGACACAGCCACCCCCATTAGCCTTCCCAAGATGGTATTCAATACTAAAGTCATAATCCTTTAGCAATTCCATCCATCCTCCTCTACCTCATATTAAGATCCTTCTGAGAAAATAGATACTTGAGGCTCTTGTGATCTGAATACAATGTAAATCGTTTACCATAAAGGTAATGTTGTCAAATCTTAAGCGCAAAAATGATAGTTGCTAGTTCTAGACCATGGAAAGGATAGTTTTTCTCATGAACTTTTAACTGTCTAGAAGCATAAGTTACCCTGTCATTTTACATCAACACACAACCAAGGCCTAATCCTAATGCATTAGTATAAATCACTAACTCTTAACCTGGTTCTAGTAAAAAAAGAATTGGCGCAGCTATCAACCTTTGTTTATGCTCAAGAAAGACACGCTCACAGCTATCGGTCCATACAAAAAGTACATTCTTTTGGGTTAGCTTAGTCATCAGTGTTGCGATGTGGGCGAAGTTTTATACAAATCACCGATAGTACCTGTTAAACCTAGGAAAATACGAATCTCGATCACTGTGGTAGGTCTAGGCTAATCAACAATCACTTTGACCTTGGCTGAATCAACAGAGATACCTTTGGCTCCAACCACATGACCCAAAAAGTTAACCTCTATCAACAAAAAGTCACACTTACTCAGCTTTGCATATAGGCGGTGTTCCTTCAAAGTCTATAAGACTATTCTAAGATGTTTTGCATACTCCTCTCTAAACCTCGAGTAGATTAGAATGTCATCAATGAATATGATCACAAACTAATCAAGATAAGGCCTGAACATTGCTGCATCAAGTCTATGAACATTGTTGGGGCATTCGTTATGCCAAATGGCATAACTAGGAACTCGTAGTGCCCATAACAAGTCTACAAAGTCATCTTTGGTACATCCTCTTCCCTAACACGTAGCTAATGGTACCTTGACCTTAAATCAATCTTTGAGACTACTCTAGCACCCTTCAACAAATCAAACAAATCATCAATCTGAGGAAGAGGGTATTTACTCTTTATAGTCACCCTATTCAACTATTTATAGTTGATGCAAAAGCAGAAACCCCCATCTTTATTTCTTACAAACAACACAGGAGCTCCTAGGGTGATATACTAGGTCAAATAAAACCCTTGCCCAGTAATTCTTCTAGCTGAACCTTCAACTCCGGTAACTCCTTAGGTGCCATTCATAAGGAGCTATTGAGACTGGATCAGTCCCCGAATCCAACTCAATGACAAAATTGATTTCTCGCTTAGGAGGCAAGTTAAGTAGATCATCAGGGAATACCTCAAGAAGCTCATATACCATAGGAATATCCCAAAGTCTCAGCTTGGAAGGTTCACCAGTATCTGTGACAACTACACTCACTGAGGCACACGTCTCCTCTAGTGTCGCTAATCTGCCCTAGGTGTGACGTTTATCTGAACCTCTACCCTAAAATACCACTACAGGTCGATTCAGGTTTTGGAATACTACATGCTTAGCATAACAATCAACATAAGTGTGATAAGCAGCTAGCCAGTCCATGCCTAGAATAGCATCAAACTCCAAAAATTCTAATACCCGCAGATCTACCATTGTCTCTAAGTCATCGACACATATTACACAATGCTCACAAATCATGTTGGGGTAAATACGCTCCTCAGTGGTAGTACTTAATACAAGCCAAGTGGATGTCGTAACTGGTCTAAGTTTTAATCTATCAATAGCAAGTCCAAATGATAGGGTGGAGCCAACATCAATCAACATATATAAGGTGAAATCTAAAATAGAGATGGTAACTTCTATCAAAGCCTTGGTAGCCTCCAGATCAGGCTGAGTGGTTGCCTGGGCTCTCTCTCTATATCCTTGGTAAACCATCAATCGAGCTAATAAAGTAAGACACTCCAATCTCTTGTGCCCAATCTGCCCACACTGATAATAGGTGAATGGTTGTCTATGTACAACTTGCCCAGTCCGTGTTGACTGGTCCATCTGTACTGCCAATGTTGGTAGCTTATACTTTAAGCCTCTGCCTCCCATACCTTGGCCTCTTCTACAGCTTTTGCCTCTAGGCTATACTGGCATGTATGGCTCAAATGTCTGAATAGGGGTGGCAACAACCGCCATCGTCGTGGTAGACTGGCCATGTGTGGTGTTAGTCGATCTTGACACAAACTTCCTCTTCTTGTAACCCTTATTCTTCTGCCACTATCCTTGGTTACTAGGAGTTTGTGTTGAAGTCTACATGGTATTGCATGGGCCAGTCTAAACATGTACCAGCTCATCTTTATTGTCTACATCATTTCTTAGAGATCAGCGCTTCTGTAACACACCAAGTCCCACTATGTGACGATATTGTCCCCACTTAGCCACGGACACACTGTGGGAGTTTTGTTCTTGGAGAGACTATAACTTGAGCCACCCCCAAAAGGCCTCGACACTAGTAAACACTCACGTATGCACTCATAGCCTAGTCTCAACTCTGAGGTCCATCCGATGTGGGATTATTACAATCCACCCCCCTTGGAGGCCATCTCGTCCTCGAGATGCACATCTGTTACTCTCAGAGGCGGCTTTGATACCATTTTATAACACACCGGGTCCCACTACATGACGATATTGTCCCCACTTAGCCACGGACACACTGTGGGGGTTTTCTTCCTGGAGAGACTTGAACTCAAGCCAATGTGTCAACACCTATAGGAACTTCTGTTACATCAAAGCAAATGTGCACTTGTGACCTTAGGTTTAGGGATAAGCTGATTTCAACCGCCTTCCGTGTACTGCTATTCCATGGGTATGACGTGATATTGGGTATGGACTGGTTGGAGCAGTATCATGCACAAATCAATTGCCCATAGAGAAGAGTGACCATAACGTTGCCCTCAGGAGAAACCTTAAAGATAAATGGTGATATTCATAGGTTGCGTAGAAGTCCATTAATGGCTATGTTAAACTGTTTAAGGCAAAATGATGACCTAGAGAACCTCTTGGAAGAAAACTCTGGAGGACCAAAAGAGATTAAGACCCTAGACGTAGTTTGAGACTACGAAGATGTATTCAATGATGACCTACCCGGACTACCTCCAACTAGAAGCATCAAGTTCAAGATTGAACTCCAACCTGCAACCAAACCCATAGCTATACCTCCATACCATATGGCACCGGTAGAATTGATCAAGTTGAAGATTCAACTAGACGAGCTCCGAGAGAAAGGATTCATCAGACCAAGTGAATCACCTTGGGGGGCTCCAGTGTTGTTCGTGAAGAAGAAAGATAGATCTATGAGACTCTACATTGACTACCAAAAACTAAATCAAGCAACGGTAAAGAACAAATACTCTTTACCAAGAATAGACGACCTATTTAATCAATTGAGAGGAGCCACTCATTTCTGAAAAATTGATCTTAGGTCAAGGTATCATCAACTGAGGATCCATGAATTAGACATTAATAAGACTGCTTTTAGAACTTGATATGGACACTTTGAGTTTATAGTATTGCCTTTTGGTCTAACTAATGCCTCGACAACATTCATGGACTTAATGAACCAGGAATTTAGGCAATATCTAGACCATTTTGTCGTGGTATTTGTTGATGATATCCTAATATACTCCAGGTCTAGAAAAGAACACTTAGAACACTTGAGGATCGTGTTAGACACACTTAGAAGACACCAACTGTACGCCAAATACAACAAGTGTGAATTCTGGATAAAGACAGTCAAATTTCTTAGTCATGTAGTGTCAGCGAAAGGTGTCTCTGTAGATCCTGAAAAGGTAGAAGCTATCACAGATTGAAAACAACCTAAGACAGTCACCGAGATTCAAAGCTTCGTGGGCCTAGCAGGATATTACAAAAGATTCATTCAAGAGTTTTCCAAATTAGCAGAACCTATGACAAGACTAACCAAGAAGAAAGTTTCATTCGATTGGGATGAAAAGTGTAAAAAATCATTCCAAGAACTAAAGATGAGATTAATTTCAACTCCTATCTTAGTCACTCCAACGCATGGCATCACGTATGTTCTATACGTTGATGCTTCACAAAACGGATTGGGTGCAATTTTAATGCAAGAAGGAAAGGTTGTTGCATATACCTCACGACAACTAAAGATCAATGAACGAAACTACCCAACACATGACCAAGAACTAGCAGCTATAGTGTTTGCCCTGAAGATATAGAGGTATTACCTGTATGGTGAGAAGTTTGACCTGTTTTCAGATCACAAAAGTCTAAAATACATCTATACCCATAAAAAAATTAAACCTCAGGCAGGGTCAATGGATAGAATTCCTTAAAGACTACGATTTTCAACTCCATTACCATCCAGGAAAAGCCAATATAGTAGCAGACGCCTCAGAAAGAAATTCAGCAAACAAGAGGAGGAAAAAAGTCAAATGTACCAATTGATCGAAGATTTTCGGATGGGTGTGAAAACATTGAATGCAGAACGAGCTTATCTATACAACATGACTTGTCAATCAAATCTTCTACATTAGATCAGAGAAGATCAGAGGCAAGATAAATGGCTCAAAATGTTGATTGAAGGAATTCAACAAGGAAAACAGACTAACTTTAAAATGGATGTCGAGGGTGCCTTAAGACTAGAAGAAAGAATTTGTGTACCACAATATGGACCATGTAGGCAAACCATTCTAATTGAAACCCATCAAACAAAATACACAATGCATCCAAGAGGAGATAAGATGTATCAAAATCTCTGAAAAAACTATTGGTGGAGAGGTATGAAGAAAGATGTAGCCAAGTATGTCTCTAAGTGCCAAACCTGTCAGCAAGTAAAGGCAAAACACCAGAAGCCCTCTGGATTGTTACAACCACTCCCGATCCCAAAATGGAAGTGGGACAACATTGTCATGGACCTCGTCAGTAGATTACCTAGAAATCAAAAAGGAGAAGATACTATTTGGGTATTGTGGATCGCCTCACTAAAGTGGCACACTTCTTACCCATTAGATCCACAGACCAAGTTAGTAAACTAGGCGAACTCTAAGTGAAAGAAATTGTACGCCTTCATGGGGTGTCTAAGACAATAGTGTCAGACCGAGACACCCGTTTCACCTCACAATTTTGGAAAAGTCTACAAAAGGAACTGGGCACTATACTCACCATGAGTACGGCTTTCCACCCCCAGATAGATGGCCAATCAGAAAGAGTTATTCAGACACTAGAAGACATGCTGAGGTCTTGCGTCCTTGACTTCAAATGGAACTAGAGTAAGTACTTGCACTTGGCGAAATTTGCCTATAACAATAGTTACCAGGCAAGTGTAAGGATGGCTTCATACGAAGCCCTCTATGGGAGGCCCTGCAGATCACCAACTTGTTGGGCTGAACTTGAGGGCCACGTTCTTACTGGGCCAGATCTCATGCAAGATATGACCAATCAGGTGAAATAAATCTAGAAACGTCTGACAACTGCGCAAAATAGATAGAAAAGCTACGCTGACAGGAGAAGAAGACCTCTAGAATTTCACGTAAGTGATAAAGTGTTCCTAAGGATCAGTCCTCAGAAGGGGATCAAACGATTTGGGATCAAAGGAAAACTAGCACCACGATTCATTGGACCCTTTGAGATACTCAGGAAAGTCGGCGAATGTGCATACGAGTTAAACCTTCCAAATTGAATGTCCTCAATCCACAATGTATTTCACGTATCAATTCTGCAGAAATACGAACCAGATCCCTCCCACATAATTTGATGGGAAGAAGTAGACATCCAAAATGCCTCATATGAAGAAGCAGTGGTTAGGATTTTAGACCGCAAGGTACAGAACCTGAGAACAAAAGATATCCCCTTAGTCAAAGTTCTTTGGAAACACCGTGAAATAGAAGAGGCTACTTGGGAATTGGAAAATGAAATATAAAATAAGTTCTCAAAACTTTTCATTAGAAGCAATCCATCAACAGACACTCAAGTAATCTACCGATAGATTTCGAGGACGAAATCCCGTTTTAAGGGGGTAGAATGTAATATCCCGACTATTTTTTGTATATATATGTATGCATATGTCATTTAATTGATTAATTGGTATAGACACATGCATATATATTAATTAGTACCGAAGTATGTGACACTTTATTGGTGCACATACGTATATATATATATATATATTTGTCATTGATATGCAATAAATTAATTGGCATAGAAGTATATAGGGATATGCATTGATTAATATTAGATATATAGAAATGTTGGGTAAATATACTCTTCTCTATTTAAATAAGAAAATAATATTTTGAATAATATACTTAGTATGATATTAATATAGAAAAATATATGTGTAAAGTATTAATTAGATGCATTCATGAAAATAATATTTTATTTAGTATGATATTAACATATATAGAAAAGTATATGTATAAAGAAAATGCATTCATGAATATAATATTTTATTTAGTATGATATTAAGATAAGCATATATTATATAGAAGAGTATATGTGTAAAAGAAATGCATTCATAAATATAATATTTTATTTAGTATGATATTAAGATATGCATATATTAGTTAGAATACATGTATGATATTAAGATATGCATATATAAAAAATGATAGTCCTACATTGGAAAAATAGACAAAACTAGTTGAAAAATGACTTTATATAAACCTTCCTACTCTACCCATTTCAAATATAGAAAATGATAGTCCCACATTGGAAAAATAGACAAAACTAGTTGAAAAATGACTCTATATAAACCTCCCTATTCTACCCATTTCATTCATCCCAAAGCAAGAATTAAAATTCCTCTTGCTCTCTCTTGGCCTCCTTCTTAGCAACCTCAATCTGTGTTCTTCTTTTCTTGAGCTATTCTAAATAGCTTGTGAAGTAGTAGCAACGAAGTGCTACACAAGTTAGGAAGCGATCTCGAGGTGAATTTATTTCCTTTCTTTTAATTTATTATTTTGATTTAAATAATGTTTGCTTGCTTTATTAGTTTAAATTTATTCTTGTCCTTTTTATTAATGCTTTTCAATTATTATACTGCTTATGACCAAGAGAGTATGCTCTGTGGTTGCGTCTTGTACGAGATTCTACATCAGAAATCAAAAGTCAATATGAATGTTATACTATTGAAATTATTATTTATTATGCATTATTATGCTGTTGATGACCGAGAGAGTATGCTCTGTGATTGCGTCTTGCACGATCTTCTACATCAGAAATCGAAAGTCAATGTTTTCGTGAATGTGAATGTTATTACCGTTGTAATAATTATTGTTGCTCATATACACAAAAATAAGATTAAATAAGATTTCAACCATGTACGGGTACGGGGGACTTTCTGTGTTCCATGTAGAATTGGACCTGGCTGTCAATACTGACACCAGAATGGAATGGGTTTCAAGAATGATCCCACTAGAGATGGGTTTGAGTTTCAAAATTGATCTCTCTCCCAAGATCTAGAGCATAGAGGTTATTCTCGTTCGGTCTAAATTACGACTGAAACAATATATTGTTTGAATCGATTTAATCCCTGAAAGTGTTTGATATGTTTGTATTATTTGGTTGAAATAATGAATTAAATAGATGGAATGATTCACTAGGCTTTTTAGCTCACCCCCTATTTTTCACATTTCAGGAAATTAACTTATTAGCCAATGTGGAAAATTATTTGTTCTTTTAATGTATTTCATTGTAGGGCATGTGGGCCCAAGCTACATTATGTTTTTCAGTTTTGAATTTATTTTTGCTATAATTGATCACTGTACTCAGAATTTTCAAATAAATAAATGAAGGATCTTACTTATAATGATGTCATTTTGTATATAGGCTAATGTACATAGGAACTCTCATGGATTTGGGTCTAAGAAGAAGAAAATGTAGCACGGGCCCATCTCCCAGGTGGCCCAAGATTATTGATTGAAGAAGATTAAACCGTCAGATGATGTGGACGATGGGGCTCGGAGGCGAGGTGTTATAGCTTCAAAGATTCTAAACCGAAACTGTGTATCACCCATTGAATATCACTATTTAGGCCCCGACAATGGAATCCGGCCCTTTCTGCTTTATTAGCAAGTAGCCATAGAGCATAAGACTCTAGATGAATGAATCTATAAGTGTAATCCTAGACTATCATATTGCCTTATCGCAAGGCCAAGATTTCCATCTTCCTGTGCTCTCTAGTAGAAGCAGGAACAAAGGTATCCAAAAATAACTCTCTAAACCTTTTCCACGTCTCAACCGGGCGCTCAATAGCCAAAATTGATAACCACCATCTAGCAGCATCACCCTCTAATCTATGGGCAAAGAACAACACTTGATTCTCTTCAAATAGTTTCATCGATCGTGTTTTCTTCTCAACATTCAAGAACCAATCCTCTGCCTGCTCCAAATTAACACCACCCCAATATGACTTGGGTTTTAGGTTCACAAACTTCTTTAGTAGTCTCTCATGTGAAATTTATCTCCTCTTTCTCTCTCTCTGCAATGTCCACAAGGGGCCTCAATCTCTTCTTCATACTCATCATCATCATCTCCATCAGCTGGCTTGACTACAGGTGGAACAGGTGCTACAAGAGGTGTCAATCGCTGCATATTGGCTACAAACCCATCGATCCTCTGATGTAGTGTTGTGCTAGAGGATTGGATCAACTCCCCTTGGGCCCAGATAAGATCTTTGAGCTATCAATATACATTAGGCTTTGCAAGTGGTGGTGGTATATGCCTCAGTACAGGATCATGAGGAAGAGCACGATCTTGTGGTTCTCGTCATGGTCTATTGTGTCTAGCTGGCATCTTAGTCTAAAATTTGCATACAATCATTTGTCAATGTCAAATATTGCAAACATACCGCCCCTAGAGCCTATTTTACTACAACTACACAATATATTTTCAAGAATAAGTTTCGAAAAATAGAACTTTTTGGACTCATATTTTCGCTTGATTCCAACTTTGAAAAAATTTTTTGGGCTTTGATACCAACATTGTCGAAACCCCTTCTAAAACCTCATACGGGTGGCCCAACTGGCACAATAATCATATGAGGCTATTCCTCAGTCAAACTTGTCGAATACTATTAAGCCTTACAATCCAACCATCTATAGTATTCAGAGTGCAACAATAATAAGTTAAGCAGAATAATGTAACAACAATGAAGTCTTTAACATTAATTACATGACAGAGTCTAGTTCAACTTTACATTTTTTTTCAAAAACTTATACATACTAATTTAAAATACCAAAAATAATAAAACAAAACAACCTACTAGGGATAGGCTATAAAAGATCACACGATCAACACACCTTTGTCCTTATCTACTCTAGACGAACCTATAATATTAAGAATAGTGAGCCTGATATCCATGTGAGCCCAATGAGTAGCAAAAGATATATCTACTTAAGTCCAGCATTCTACATGCAATGCAACAGACATTATCACAATCATTCAATAAAAATCCAACAACAAATAACATACACAATCATCAACATATAAAACTGCAGCAGCCTAGTATTCCATGAATTATGCCATGGTTCAAGGGTCCAATATCTAAACTTAGCACCCTTCTTTCATTTTAAGGATCCTTTGATCATATTACCATTCCGGATGGAAATGACCACCATCCAAGCCATACTACAATATCAATCGACGATCATGACCCACCAACCACGTGGTACAGTTGCCACCGACGAACCAGTAGAGTGTGTCATGTACCACTCTAAATGTATCCATAGAATGTACCATGATACTACTCTATCTTAGACTATCACGATCTAATGTCTGCACCTCAAAACCTCTAATGATTAGGCTAGGTCAGCACATCTGAAGATCCGTAGATTAGTCCTACCTCAGAGCTATCACGATCCAATGTCTACACCTTGGAACCTCTCATCCTAAGGCTAGGTCGGCACATCTGCAGATTCATACTCTTATACCAAGACCATCATGATCTAATGTCTACACATTGGAACCTCTCATCTTGAGGCCAGGTCAACACATCTAAAGATCAGCCCTATCTCAATGCAATATGCAATGCATGTAGCACCCAATTATGCAATAACCATAAGTAGAATAAAAGATTAAATAAATACATTAAATTACTACTGGCAGACTAGATCGACTGCCCACAATCTCCTGATCAACTGCCCACGATCTCCCGATCACTAGTTTCGTCCCCCGATATCGAGCCCTAAATACCAAAAGCTCACACTATTAACACATATTTTGCTTTTGGTATACACTACGGAACCTCTTCACAAATTTGCTATAGTATATAACAAATAGGAAATTTTAATTATTTCTTATATTATGCATTTTTTTCATGTGAAATAATTTATAGTGCTATACAACATTAATTATAGATAATATTATATTTATAACATTACATAATCAATTATATAACATTATAAATACCCATAATATTAATCTATACATTTTTCCTCCAATTTGCATAAATGCAAATTTGATATACCTATTAATCTTCAAAAATCATAATTTTAGTGTCATTGAATTCAAAATTTTATTCTGATCATTTCAATACCCGCCAACTCAAATTCTAGTGCTAATAGATACATTCCCTATGTGTCGACTTTCAATTATCATATACATTTTTAGGGTCCATATTGGTATAAATAAATCATATCTGTGTTCTATTTGTTGATATGAACACAATGATATATTGTATATTTTTACTCCCAAAGAAAAATACACCCTAATTTTGGGTCATACAATAGACTAACATATTTTATGAAAATTTCACTAAAAAAACTAAATTTCATAACTTCCATAATAATTTTTGAAAAGAGATGAAAATATTTTACCCAAAACGTCAGATCCTCGAGAAACGGGTAGCTTTTCTTTTTCTCTTTTCTTTCCTTTTTCTTCTCTTTTTGTTCATGTTTTTCTTTCTTTTCTCTTCTCTTTTTTCTTTTTCTCTCTTTCCCAATTAAGCAAATTTGAGGAGAGAATGAGTTGTGCAAGAAATGAAGTGGAGAGCACCCTTTTTATAGCTAACAAAATGGTGGGTCCCAATGCATTAATTCAATTCCTTTATATATATATATATATATAACCTCACTTTATCTCATCCATCCAACACATTCTATATTATCCACTAATTTAATCTTTAATCTTTTTTTATTTCTTTTCATTATCCACTAGCTCATAATCTTTACACACACACACACACACACACACACACATATATATATATATATATATTATGATTAAATTCTTATCATTCATCGTCACTTTTCTTAAGCAACTCACTAGCTATTGCATTTATTATTATATCATTAATTAATACCATTTTTGAAAAATCAAGTATTTTCAATTAATACACACACTAATTTATATAATTCTCGTAAAATCATGCATTTTTATTTATAATTCATTATTTCAAACATGAAAATACATGTCGAACCTGCCAACTCAATGTCTAAAAATACAGTCGTTACAGTAAACTTCAAATTATGGGTTGCATTATACAAGATATCCACATATCTCAAAAGGATATGGTGATGAAAATTGAATTTATGATAATACAGAAACCAAATCAATTAGTGGACATATTTTCACTTTAGGTGGTGTTGCTGTTTCACGAAAGTCTTTTTGACAAACATGTATAGGTCGCTCAACAATAGAGTATGAGTTTATAGCGTTAGATTAAGCTGGTAAAGAAGCATTATGGTTAAGAAATTT
Source organism: Tinospora cordifolia (assembly GCA_030144865.1). Lineage (NCBI taxonomy): Eukaryota > Viridiplantae > Streptophyta > Magnoliopsida > Ranunculales > Menispermaceae > Tinospora > Tinospora cordifolia. The sequence continues at coordinate 11,868 of JAJIYU010013174.1, forward strand.
GTGACACCCTGGCCCCCGCTCTGGGAGCCATCCATCGCTATGCTTCACGTCGGGCCCAGCGCTGACACTCGCGCTCCCCTTCGGCTACTCTGCCGTGCATGCGGGATAAATCACATCAATCCTCAGACACCGGAGACCGGGGTCATCACTAACCATTTTCTAAATCCGTACAATCGATGCCCTTATATATATATAATCATTTGCTACGACTGTTCACTAACAATACATTTTATCAAAACATGTCACCGAAATTTTCACAAGAATATTTACAATAAATCAAGATACAGCAGCGGAAACCATCAAAATCATCAACCCATACAGTAGGGTTTCAAGTATAACTGAAAATATACATGTCATGTGCATCTGAAGGCATTATCTCAAAGTACATCTCAAAACTGAGTATCCAAAGCTGGCTCAAAGAGCTAAAATTCCAAAAAATATTTTAAAATATACAACAGTCCCAAAAGGAAATAATTGGCCACATGGCATATACATGATCTGTGAAAATTGAGACAAAAAAACAAGAATACAAGTCCAACAGCGACCTCCCAGCGAGATCACCTAACAATCCCTGAATCAACAGGTCAACTAGTGTACTTCACCTTTGCGAGTACCTGTGGTTTGGAAGAGGCAACCTGGGAATTAGAAAGTGAAATGTGTACGAAGTACCCAGGCCTCTTCACTAGACACACCTGATTGGATGACATTGAACAAATAACCCATTATTCTGAATTTCAGGGACAAAATTCTTTTCAAGGGGGTAGGTTGTAATACCCTAAAAGTCTATGAGACGTCCACATCACTAGTGAACGGTGAAAGTGGAACAACAAACTTTGTAAAGGACTAAAAATGGCCAAAATGTCTGAAAACCATGTACTATAAGCATAAATAAGTGTAAGAGTGAAACCAATCCGAGAAGCGCAAGAAATGGCGAAGAAAAACCTAAATACCAGAAATTTCATTCTGGTGACTGCGGTCGACCTATAGTGACCGCGGTCATTGCATGGAAAACTCAGAAAACAAAGGACAATACTTCATTCTGGTGGCCGCAGTCGGTCCTACAGTGACCGCGGTCATCAAGATAGAAACCCAGAAACAAATAGGGAAAGGCACACTGGTGACTGCGGTCCATATCTGGGTGACCGCGGTCATCATACGAAAAAGCCCAAAAAGGAGCAGAGTACATTGGACTGTCGACCACGGTAATCACACAGTGACCACGGTCATTGCACAGTGACTGCAGTCATTCATCGATTTCTATATAAACGAATGTGCGCAGAAAACCCTAGATTTGGATTTTTCATCGCAAATCACTGGTTTTCTTCTCTAGCTCTCATCTAACTTACTTACTTCGTTTCCTAAGTGTTCTATTGAGTTCTAAGGGTGGTTTGAGCCCCTTCAAGCCATTCTCCACTGTTTTCGAGCTCAGATCCGCCAAGAGCAACATCAATAAGGGTGAATTCGGGTTGAAGCAAGCTTGGAAAGGGCTTTGTGCTAAGGTAAATCTCGAAAACCCCTTGAGATCTTGTTTCCTTAGCTTTCTAAATTGTTTTTTTTCAAATGTAGTATGTTTTCCATGAGTTAATGTGTGATTTAGACCTAATGACCAAGTGTTAAGGTGTTAAGCACATGTCGTCGACCCCGGCGACCGCGGCATTGCGAAGCATTGCCGCGGTAATGCGACATTCACTTGTGTTTCCCGTTTTGTACTGATTTTGGGTGCATTTGAAACACATGTGCCAAGAATACAAACCTTAGGGTTTTAGTCATGCCATGTATGCCTTAGACTCACACATTTTGGTTGTTTAAAAAACCCTATAGATTGATAACCTAAGGCGTGCACGGCAAGGACAAAGGCGCAAGATCGAGGAGTACATGTGGGTGTGATTTTCTTACTCCCTAACCTTATCCAAATTTCTAACGCTTAACATGATTTTTGTTAGATTAAGATTTGTTTAGGAGCATGCTAGGACTTGCTTGATTGATCACGGTTGGGTTTGATTTGGTGTATGTTCTTGATACGTGGTTGTTTGTGTCATAACATGCTAGAAAGAGATTTCAATGCGATGATTTACATGAATGGCTGAACACGTCTAGTTGATTTACTTTGAATGATATATTGATGATCACATATGACTTGGAATGACATGTATGACTAAAGA
>JAJIYU010013175.1:0-14019 GCA_030144865.1 Tinospora cordifolia
GAAATCATAAATGTATTCATAAGAATCTAAATAAAATACTAATTCTCAGTGATTTAATATGAAGTTGCTCTAATACTACTTGTTAGATATTATTCAAATGTATAAATCATTACAATATTACATCATTTACACTGTGTCATCGAGAATACATAAAAAAAAATAACGCAAAAGCATATCGAAATCCATCACGATGTCAATAAGTCACAAGCACAACAATTTTTCTTCTAAATTAACATGATGAGATGTTAGATGGAATGAAAAAACCCAGTGATTTGGCAACCATAACCATGTCTATTGGCTAATTAAATGTAAATCTTAATTATTAATTTCTATATTTTGGCTCATCACAAAAATACAAAAATAATAATCTTGGTTTATACACTTAAATACTCACACTTATATAATGCATTTAAGTCCACAACACATGAACTTAATTTGATCAAATTAAATGTGCTTAACTTTATATGATAGTCTTTAAATATGCAATTATATTCACCCACATGTTTAATTAATACCTAATAGAATGATGAGCAAAGATGCAAGTGAGTTTTAAAATATTTATAGATGCTCTCTTTGATAACTTTAGATAAGGTTATTTTTAAATGGGTTCGATGTAAAATAAAAAAGGGTAGGTGAAAATGTTATTCACTAAAAACACTTATGACTAAAATTATACTAAGAAAGTTGTGAAAAAAGCTAATACAAATTTTGAAAAATCTAATACATTTTTTAAATCTGCTAATCGGAAATATTTAATGATGAGCTAACTTTTAAGGCAATAATGATCATTTAATGATATTTCAAAAAACCCATTCCAATTTAATAAAAGATAGGTTTTTTTTTTTTTTAAAAATAGAATTGGGACACCTTATTATCTTGAAATAAAATAAAATAAAATTAGGCATTTGCAAGTAATAGCCTAATTAGTTTTAAAATTAACTATAAGCAAGGTTAGAACTCAATAGTAGCCCTGTTTATCAGTTCATGTGAAGAGAATCAAAGCACTTTTGGCATGTCCGAGTTAAAAAGTGGATAATCCTTTTTTTTTTGTTTTTTAAATTTTTATATAAAGAAAATGATGATGCAGTGTACTGTGTACACACCCCCCAAAAAAGCTTAAAATCGACAAGTTTAAACTTAGACTTTGCATTTTATGAGGAGAATTCAAATCCCGGTCCAAGCCCGAGTCATGGTTCGCTGGCCTGAACCGCTCGAGCCCTAGAAATAAAGTTAAAAAGAAAATACAAAAAGAGGGCACCGGTGCATCTATATAGTTTACATTACATTTACTCCAAGCTCCAAAATAAAAGCATCAGCAGAAGCCTTGTTTTTCAAGTAAAATAAATGATAGCAGTGAACAACAACAACAACAACAAAAACAAAAAAAAAAAAAAAAAAAAAAAACATTTCCCACATATAAATCTCTCTCTCTCTCTCTCTCTCTCTCTCTCTTTTCATCTCACACGACCTGCTTCGTTCGCCGGACTCGTCACAGAGTTCTCAAATCCAGTTAACCAATCCGTTCTAAGCCCATTGAAATCCGCCCTCCCAACTTCCTATTTCATTTTATTTTTTAATTTTAATAACACTCTCCATCGTCTCTTATTCATTCGTTCATTCTTCTTCCTCTTCTGCTTAGCTGCCTCCGTTTCTCTTCTACTTCGTCGTCCTTGTTTTTGTTTGATTTGCTAGGGTTTCTCGTTGAAGCATCGAGAGAGAGTGAGAATTGAAGTTAAGCGGTGGTGATAGTAATAGGAGTAGAAAAGATATGGACGGAGGAGCAGCGCAGTACAATCCGAGAACGGTTGAAGAGGTTTTTAGGGATTTCAAAGGCCGGAGGGCCGGCATGGTCAAAGCTCTTACTGTCGGTCCGTTTTCTCTCCCAGATCCCTTCCTTCTTCTTTGTTTTTGTTTTTGTTTTTTTTTTCATTATTCCTCTGCTTCTTTTTTCTTTTCTTTTCTTTTCTTTTTTCATGACCTCCTTTTTCAAAATTATTGTTACTATTATATTATTATTTTCTGGTGTGGAGTTTTTTTGAATTTGAATTTCTAGGGTTTTTGTTTCTGAGAGGTTGGTGATTCTGATTATTCTAATGTCGCAGATGTGGAGGAGTTTTTCCAGCAGTGCGATCCGGGTCAGTGTCTCTGATTCAATTCTTTTTTCTTTTTCTTTGATTCTGTTTTTCTTTTTCGGGTTTTTTTTTTTTTTTTTGGGTTCTGTATGTCGATGAGGATGTGGATTTGATTGGAAGTTGGTTTGTGATGACTTCTGGAGTTATCTTTGCTTTGATATCGCTGGCCTGCCATTTGTATGTCCAGTTAGGCTGGTAGGAAAATTAGTTCGGTCCTAATTCTTTTTTTATTTTTTTTCCCTCGCGCATGTACGAACTGACACTTTATTTGTTTGTCTTGCTTGATTTTTTATTTTAATTTTGTATTTTTCTTACTTTTTTCCTATTTGTGTCGTTCATTTTTTGGTTTTTTTAAATTAATGTACTCTTTTTTATGAGTCTAATCTATGTGATCTTTATTTTTTTCTGTTCCTTTTTTGTTTGATTATTTAACCACTTTCCTTTGATTTTGTGTTTAATGTTCTCAATTCTGTTGTTGGTTTGATTGCATTGAAACGAATGAGAAGAACAAACTCTCTTTCTTTCTCTTTTTTTTTTTAAAAAATTTTGTTTTTAAACTGAACAATCCAGGAATTCTTCATTTGAAACATAAAAGAAAATTGGAACATGTGAAATCAAGCATGCTTGCATAACACAATAAAAGAAATAAGAACATTAATCAAGAAATGTACTATAAATAGAAATATAGTCACAGAATTGTTTAATTATGCTAAGAATGAATTAAATCGTAAATGTCTAGGAGCAGCACAGTATCTCAAGGTCAAAAAGCTGTTGCAGATGATGCATGTCCCTTGTTCAAAAAACAGTTACCTCCTTTTTCCAATATTTTTTGAACTCATTCATGGGTTGAAGAGTTAAACTTTTATTAGTATATTGTGTCCTCCAAGTTTCCCATTAAACTGGTAGTTTGATTTTTGTTTATTACACAGATTGCTCTATATAATTTTGCAAAAGCTTCTCCAATTGCAACTCACAGTTCAAGTGGTCCTATTTGACAAGACTGATTAAGAAAGTATCTTGGAGAAGAGAAAAAAAAATGAATATGATTATATGTACAGATTGTTTGCTTGTAAGAAAAATATTATTTGTTCATGATTTCATGTAACGTCAGGTTTTGAGAAGTGTGGAATTATTGTGATTTTAGAAAAAAAAACAAAGGACATGTTACAATGATGTTTAAAGTAATTCTAATATTTACCATGCTCCGTCCTTTCTTTTTATCTAGACTTTAGTTACTTCGCCAAATACTTCTAATATTTTTTCCAGAGTTGTTCGTATTGATTTTTGGGAACAATCTTATTGTTAAAAAGGTGTATGAATTTCTTGGACAAAGAAAGGAAGGCTAATTAATGACATAAATTTAAGCATTATTTAGTTACAGTCACTGGATTATCATTATTTTGTCCCTTTTTTGTAGTATTTTGAGTAAAGTTATTACTTTAATAAGAGTATCTCAAACAAGGAGAATGCCGAAACACCATAAAAGGGAAGCCAATGCTATTGAGTCAGCATATGTGGGGCTATTGTTGTTAGCTGTTAACATTGGACACATCTATTGGTTTGTGTTATTGATTGGTGTATCACGCATGGATGCATTTTTTGAGTCAAATATACCTAATTTTGGATTTATTTTGAATATTAGATTAACCTTTATCTAATTCAAATGGATGATTAAGAGACCATATCTACATTTTTTTTAATATTATTTTCTTTAACACCCTGAAACAGCATATTCACATGTATTTTTTATAAATTAAGAAGTTGAATTGCGTAATTGTTCTCTTATTAGTTTTGATAGGTCATTTTGGTTTTTCATTTCTTTGATCTGAAAGAGTTTTATAGTTGTAGATATTGCTCCTTGTCAACAGTTTTGTTTTCTTGGCAATATTGTCAAGTCTTTCTTTATAATTTCTTTTGGGGGGGATGGACTCATCTCTTCAAAATATTCAATATGTGGATTACAACATTTTCCCGTTTCTTTTTCCTGTTTTTTGGTTCTCGGGTTTATAAAAATTCTGGATTTTTAACCAACACATGTTTTTGAATGGCGACTCAGGGCTTTCCCCAATAAGTGTGCGATCCAGAGATTGATTCGTGCATTGGCTGCTGGAGGCATCTCCCTCTCAAAGCAAGTGGGGGCCTAAGTGGATTAGTCGGGCAAAGCTTGGATACCTTTTATTCTTAATAAATAAATAAAAAATTGTGGAGACATTGGACTTGATGTTGGATTTTTATTTTTATATTTTGAACAATTTTCAACAAATCGTTTATCCATGGAGTGACTTTAATGGCTTTTATAAGCACATGAGGATCTCTCACTCCCTCCCTCCCTCCCTCCCTGTGTTTATGTGTGTGTTTGTGTGCGCTCATCCTCCACTCTTCCCGTTCTTCTTCTTCTTCCTATAAGCTTTTATGCATTTGTTTGGTTCTATTGTATGCACATTTCTCTTTGATGTTTTTCCTTTTTTAATGTCGTTAATATTTAACGTAGGTTGAAACAAATGCATTGATTGCTGTGTCTTTTTCAAATGGTTAATGATTTGTTAGGCCTTCTTGAATTTTTAGATCTGCAAGCCTATTGATTGAACATTGATGTGAACAAATCAATGAACCAAATATCGATTTGGTTTGCTCTTGAAGGTTGTGCTGAAATATGGGTTAGGGGTGGAAGCTTGGAGATTTGATTGTTGGTTTTTTGTAATGAATGTCACCTTATAAACTTATATTAGATTAATGTTTAAATTTTTGCTTAGTTTCTCACAGATTAAAGTCATTTTTCCATGGGCATGCAGATGGGAGTGTGTTATTCTGGAAGTTTGTTATATAGTGAGCTATCTCATGTGCACACATGGCCTAGTGGAAGCTCACTTTCTTCTCATAGGAAATTTAAGTATTCTCCATCAAGTATTTGCAATTTTTAAGGAAAATTGTATTAATTTTTTTGAAATTTAGATCTGCAAGCCTATTGATTGACCATTGATGCGAATGAACCAATGCGGATTTGGATTGCACATGAATCTTACGCCAAAAATATAGATTAGGAGTGGAAGCATTGAGATTTGATTGTTAGTGTGTTGTAATGATTGTCACCTTATAAACTTACAGTGTTTGGGTTAATGTTTAAATTTTTGTTTAATTTCTCATGGATTAGGGATTATTTTCTTTTTTTTATTTTTTATTTTTATTTTTTTATACAATAGAGATGCAAATGGGAGTGTGTTAATTTGAATTTTGTGATATTGTGAGTTATCCCATGTCCACATGTGGCCTAGTGGAAGTGCAACTTCATCTTGTAGGAAATCTAAGTAATTTGCGTCAAGCATCTTCATTTTTTTTTTTTTTTTTTTTGTGGAAAATTATATTAACCTATAGGTAGTATAGTCATGAGCTCAAAGTGAATATTGTGAATGAAGAGAATTCATTGTAAATGTAGTTTTTCTTTACTTTGGGGCTAATGCAATGTTCATTAGTCATCGTGTTTTCTCTTAAGAGTTTTGAGGTGAGGTTGAAGGTGTAGTGGGGAGTGAACTTTTTAATAATATAAACATAGATTTCTGGGGTTGTATCATATGCAAGATATGAAGCAATAGTTTTAGTTAAAAACAATAGAAAAGAGTGAAAGGTGATTTATTATGTTGTTAGAAGTATATGCTTTTATTCTAACGTTTGAAATTGAAAAGCTAAAATATTTTCTAATGATAGAAAGTGGAGTGAGTTAGAAGCAGTGTTGTCAAGGGCTCAAGGCTAGGTGATGCATAGTCGTGCAGTCCCTTGCGGCGCCTAAGCGTTGGTCTAGATGCTACAGGGGGGTTATTTACAAATATTTAATTTTTTAGGGGCTTTAAAGAAATATTTTTATTATTTGGTATATCTATCACACTCGCATAGCTCAATCTTCTTCTTCATCATTTTAGCGCCTGCAATCGTTGACTTCGACAACACCTCTCTCTCTCTCATGTGACCTCCATCTTTCGTCATTGAGCTCTCTCTCTGCAACTAGACGTCTCTCTCTCTCTCTCTCTTAACAATTCTCTGTTGCAAAAGGCCTCTCTTGATCTTTGTCTAACTCTCCACTCTCTCTTTCTCCCCTCTTGGAGCATCCAACCACTTTCTCTCTCAACACTCTCTCTCTCTCTCTCTCTCTCTCTTTCCTAGTGGCTAAGTAACAAAGGTCTGGGGACCATTGGCAACTCCACTAACTTGTGACAACTCCAACGAAGTGATGATATGCCTTTTCATCAGCTTGCTTTTTTTTTCCCCTTTTTCTCTTTTTTGTTTGTTTAATTTGATGATTTTTTTTTTTTTGTTTTGTGATTTTTTTTTCTTTTCTTTATATTTGTAAATTGTAAGATTGAATGTGTTGTGTGTACTAGTTTGTTCATTGGCGGGTCTTTATGATTTTATTTTATTCTTTTATAATTTTTATATAAATTGGATGACATCAGGATTTGGGACTTATGAGACTTTTTGGAATGTTATGATAGGTTTATTTGGAAATATATACTGGGGGATTAATAAATATGTAAATAATGTAAATAATTCTTTAGGAATCTCTAAATAATTATTTTGTGGTCTGTCTTAAACCTACCTAGGCCTTGCCTTGCCTTGTAGAGGTTTATTGTCTTATACAATCTTTTTGCTTTAACAACACTGTTTAGAAGGCATACTAGGTAAATTGGAACGGTTTAGGAATAGAGAGAACATGGAGGATGGGTGCATATGGGCAGGATTTTTTGTGTCCTCTTGTGACTCTTTTCGGTTATGATGGTCTGCTTTCCCTTCCTTTTCTTTTTGATGCTCTCACTTCATTTGCAAATCCAAGTTTCCTTTGTAAGTCAAGGTCTTTGCATGGTTAATTTCCAAGAGGAGAATGAATTCTTGTGAGGTGTTGTGGAAAAAAAAAACTGTACTTACAGTTGATCCCAGTTGCTGTATTCCTCCTATGGGCCGAAATGAACAAATTGTATTTTTACATATCGCGGTTTTGTTTAAAAGTTGCAGAGGGACAGAGTTTGATCTATCTGCCATTTTGTCATTGCTAATCAATGAAATATCTCTTCTCCAGCTAGGCTGCACAGATTTACTAGTCTGTGTGCGTAAATAGTAATTGTGGCTTGTCGTAAATATGGCTAGTAAGAATTGAGAGCATCTTTAATTATAAAAGGCAAATCAGGGGCTACTTATGGAATGTTGTTAAATTCAGGACTGGGTTGTAGGGAGTTTCTAGCTTTAAGGATTTGGGCTTTTCCACCGAGGACTTGAGGCAGAAATGGGCTAGCATGCTTAACTATGATTTTTTAGGGTACTCTTGACACACAACAGGTTTTTCTTTTGTTGTTTTATTTTAATTACTGAATATGTGATTGATGACATATATTTTGCAATGCTTTATTTAGACATCAAATGCTTTAACCATCACTGAGCCTTATTTGTTAGATTGTCTTTAGAAAGGCTTTGTTTAGCATTTTTTTCTTTTCTTTTGTTTTTGTTTTTTAAATCTTTCAGCTGCTATTTTAAATTATAATAGACATTTATTGTTACATAAATCATTTTTATTTTGCAGATAAGGAGAATTTATGCTTGTATGGATATCCCAATGAGCAGTGGGAAGTCAACCTACCAGCTGAGGAGGTCCCTCCTGAACTCCCAGAGCCTGCTTTGGGCATTAACTTTGCTAGGGATGGGATGCAGGAAAAGGACTGGTTATCTTTGGTTGCAGTCCACAGTGATGCATGGTTACTTGCTGTGGCTTTTTACTTTGGTGCCAGATTTGGATTCGACAAAAGTGAGAGGTAAGCATTTTCTTCATTGCTTTGGGCATTTTCTGCCCTGAATGACACATTCGATTTCAATTTTTAATGTGCTATTTGATACTATAATGAATTTGTTCTTTTAGTTAATAAGTAGAATAGTGATGAGTGTGAAAGGTCACAAAATGAATCATTTCTGAAAAAGTTGCATGTTGCAGGAAACCTGAATCTCAAAACTTGAATTTTCTTTTGAGATTTTGAGATTCTTGCCAATTACAAGTTTTTTCTTTCAGTTAGAGAACGGAATGGTAAGAATTAGGCAATCTAATGGAATTAGCTTGAGGAAAAAGCATTATGAAGGAATTTGAAACAATATTTCATGAATTTTATTTAAGGTAACTGATAATATTTGTGTGGGTTGGGCTAATTGTTTAACCAATTTGTATGCACATGCAAATTTTTCACAGAAGTAATGCTGACTGTTCACTTGTTTGAGAAGGGCAAGACCTTAGAGTATGGGTGGGAATATGAAGGGACCTTTGGGTATCCTGTATCCTCTTGCATAGTTTCAGGAATGGTTATTAGTTTTATGATGTCACTTCTCTTATGCATCTGCATGGAGCAATCATTTTACTCCTTGAATCTGATGTTCATGCTGACCAAGGTGGATAATGTTTTGAAGTAGGACCATTCATAGAAGAGTTACATGGAAAGTTGGAAACTATGATTTTTGCTGAGTTTGTTGAGTGTGATGGTTTATATTTACTTGTTTCACTATTATGTTGTAGCCTTCGTCAGATTAAGTTTCTGCTTATACTTTTGATAACCCGTTTGGTTAGGCTGGCCTTGGAATATGAAAGAAGCCATTGTTTCATGGTTGGTAAGATCTTTTCTTTTCTTTTCTTCTTTTTTGCTTTTTTATTCTTAACAGGGATTCTACTAGAGCCCTTGGTTAAGCAATGTTGAAATAGGATTTATTTTTTCAAACAACAATTCTTTTCTGTTTCCGAGTTTTGTGATATTGTTTGAAAGAATATAATGGAAAAGGGAGTGCATCATCTTTGATGTGTACACGCAGCATTCTAATGGTATCCATATGAATAGTGGATACTCATGTGGATTGTTTTGTTTTTTCTTTTTTCCTCTTCACTTAAGAAAATACTTTCTAAAAACACCCTATGATAAGAAGAGAACTACATAATTTGGTAAAACATAAAACATGGTATTTAACGAAACTAGCATTTTATTTATTGCTATGCCTTATTGACTCCACATATCTATTGTGATCCACTGGGGAGCGATCTTTATTTTTTAATTATTAATAAGTATTTTCTTTGTTCATTGTTTATCCGTTTACATTGGTAGTTTGTTGAAGTCTACTGGCTCTTCATCATCTTCTTCAGTAACATAACTTCTCAGTGCATCTGCCAGTTTCCTTGTACTGTGTTACTTTTTGTACCTTGTACAAATGCCTTCCGTTAAATCTAGTCTAGGAGCTTCCTTGCTCTACTCAGACCTGTATGTAAGGTCCTTTCTTTGGGATACGTGTTCTTTTGTCTCAATGAGCATATCAGTTCCCAGTTCTTGATGATTAAGGTTGATAAGATTTGAAGTACTGGTCCCATCTGTCTTAAGCTTATGATTTTCTTTCGCAACAAGACTGGGTAACCACACTCATTTATTTCCGATGGTTCAATTTCTTGGTTGGGAATATTGTTGGCTCAGAAGTCAACCTTCTGTTAAGAACTTCAATTACTTGAAAAGAAATGAAATTGTTGCTAATCATTAACCAGTCGTTTGCTTTCAGTATTCTTACCCCATCACAAATGTGCTCTGATTGTCTACATAGATGCTGGATGAATATGAATTTATATATGATCACGAATTCTATAGCTTCACAGTTTGTCTCAAACATACTTGGGTTGTGTTTTTAGATGATTGAGGCATATGAGTTTCAACTAGCAATGTTGAAATTCAATGAGATTGAGGCACTCAATTAGCAATGTTTCAACTAGCAATGAGATTGAGGCACTCCATTAGCAATGTTGAATGCTACTTCACAGTTTATATGTATTTCCTTACTTATGTGTAGTTAAAAATTTTGAAGTTGAAGAATCATATTGAAGAAAAGGACGTTTCAACAAAACAGAATCATGAATCTGCACCCATAAAAATATTTATTAGGTCTTATTATCTACATAATGCTTTAATTAACAACTTAGAAGTTAGATCTGATAAGCCACAAGAGGTTATTTTTTTTATTTTATTTTTTCTTCGTTTGAGCAGGAAAGTTTCATTTTGTTCTAACTCACCAATGGAAACGATGATGCAAAATGTTTTAGTTTTTTGTTAATATAATTATAACGTGACCACAAAACTAACAACAATTTTTTGGCCTTTGGATATTTTTTTAAAAAACTTTTCATCTTTAAGTAATTGAGCTTATCACCATTATCATTTCTCACTGATGAAGTGAACAAATGCATTATAAATCAGATACATTGATCTTGCAAATATGTGCCCATTTCCTTATGGCGAAGGATATAGATAGAATGTCTTTGATGTGTTGAATTCTTGAAAAATGGTGTGTCAACTTGATGTAATCCACTTCTTTAGAGGAAACAGTGAAATGATGATTGATTTGTTTTTCCACATAATTATATTCTAACCGTGCTGTTTTAGTGTTTGTTGTTACTTAATTGCCTCAAAATGCATGCACAGGCACTCACATGCTTGTGTGCATGCCCACACAAAAAGTTTGGTTTTCACCAAACTCTTTGAGAATGTTCGATGGTGATTTCATTGTACTTTTCAAGCCAACTGCTGCTATAATTTTTCTTGCAATTGGTGGGCTATTGATATTCTGAATGAATGATATAATTTTTCAATCTGATATCTATCCTTTTATATATATGTTGAATTTTTAGTCATATAAGCTCCTTCCTTCAGATTATTGAATTTCAGTTGGTGAAAATGACTTAGAAGTTCCATGTGAGGTGGATTTGGCCTAGAATATTCATTCATTTTAAATATTAGTAGAAAAACTTAGTTGGGATACGATCCATGGTGGAACTGCTGAATAAAGAAAAATCTCAACATTGTGAATAAAGGTAAGATCAGATTTTAGAGAATCCAACATTCAGCTTGTGGCATACAGTGATGCTTCTAAATGTTGGCTGTTCTTTCTCGTTGTGAGTGGATTTTAGAATATGCATGGACTGGGAGAAGTCATATGCCACCTTCAGGAACAAGAATTTCAACTACAAACTGCATTTTGCCTGTTTCTTTACTTACATAGGAACATTCCATCTCTATTGATACGTCCTGTAACATTAAATTGAAGCATTTTCCATTTCCAGTCTTTAGTTATCAAGTATTAATGATACTTCTTGATGCAAGACTCAATGACCAATATCAAGTATAGATAAAATTCCAATTGTTTCATGTTAGCACTCTAGTATCCTCTTGAGCCTCTAGGTTACAATGGGCATGCTTGTTTGTTTGCATCATATGACCTCTACGAGTGCACTAGGGGGTTCTATAAAGGTTTTGCATGTTTTTTCTTTTTAGGGAAATGTGCTGTTGCAGGTGAAGTATGATAACGTAAGAAGTCTTACAGTCAATGTGGAACAATTTTGCAAGATATCTATAGAAGTTCAAAGTAGAGTTCATGTTTATCTAGTTCATCTCTGAAAATTATAGACACAAAATAACGGCAAACAGGAGGATAGCTAACACTTTTGGTCACTTTTCATCAATTTTTTCTCATGTTTACAATGTGGGAAAGTTGAAGTTACCGGTAAATGGAGCAATGGATGACCTTCCGGATGAAGTATTTAATGGCATAATTTTTCTGCTGGTTATCTAGTTGTGCTATTTCTTTTCTACTGAAAATTTTAGTTTCTTGTTATCTCTGAAGCACGACTGCTTTATGATTTGTTTTGACAGTTGTGTCAGATTAGCATTGCTTTTGTGATTTTGTCTGCATCTAGCATGTGGAACCTATTAGGTTCATTTTATGTGTTTGAATCGGAGGTGTAAGGCTTTAAACAATTGAAAACAAAGAATGTGGAAAGATAAAATTATTGTTCTGTTGTAATTTAAGCAGGGTAAATTGCACACGTTTCTTAGCTTGTCTGATTTTGTTGCATGTATAATTCTGGATTTGAGTGCTTAATAGTACCACAGGATCCTGCTGATATTTCTGATGTGCAGGAAACGCTTGTTCAATATGATTAATGATCTTCCAACAATATTTGAGGTTGTCTCTGGAAATGTAAAGAAGCAAGTGAAGGAGAAGTCATCTGTTTCAAATAATAGCAGCAACAAATCAAAGTCAAACAGTAAAGTGGTAAAAATTGATCTTCTGCCTGACAAATTACTTCATTTAATTTTCTGCGAGTTTCTTGTTAGTTGCTACATGTTTTATATCATTTCAGGTGTTAATAATTTGTCATTGAGCTTGTATGAACTCACCATTGAACATTATCATAAGATATTGTTCATCATAACCTACATGACCAACCAAGGAAGCTGAACTTCCATCAAGGTTGAATTTCCTACTTATGTGGTTTATGAAAATATCAACTCATAACAATTGACATACAAATCAAGCATCCTTATAATTAGAATCATTGTCAATAATTTTTTCCCCAGACATCCCACTTCCAATTGAAATAATCATGGTCAGGAATATTTCCCCCTAACACCCCTCTCCAAATGCATCGTTCACATTTCTACAGGAACAACATACCTGCACTTAGCATGTAACAAATTTCTGTTCTATTCATTAGTTTTAAGAACTAATATTTTTTAACTTGCTGTAATATGTGTTTTATAGCGATTCTTTTGTTTTTTATTAGAAATAAATTGCAGACATCTCAGAATTTCCTTGCTTATGCAATAGCGTTCAAAGAAATGACAGCAAGAAGGCTTCCTAAAAAGCAGTTCTGACTGGAGCTTGAAATTTGTTATTAATTCTTGAATTTTTTCGTAACTCATACATTTTAGTCTTCCTAATAAATGCTAGAATGTACATCCTCTGTCTGCTTCATTTTGCATGACATCCCTCTTCTGATTACTTAGTGAAAATCACTATATTATCTAAATTGTTGAGTGACAAAGAAGCTTGATAATAAGTTTTTAATAGCATTACATCATTGAGTGATTGGGTGATTAAACACATTGAATGTATTGCATACAATTTTAAGTCGTCAACCATTTATACTCATGATCCATCTGTTTATTATATACTCTTTGGCAACAACAGCAGCGGGTATCTGAGCCCCAGACAAAATTTTCGAAGTCAAAAGATGAGGAAGAGGTTTTGGATGAGGAGGATGAAGATGAGCACGGGGAGACACTCTGTGGAGCATGTGGGGAAAACTATGCTTCTGATGAGTTTTGGATATGCTGTGATATCTGTGAGAAGTGGTTCCATGGCAAGTGTGTCAAGATCACCCCAGCAAGAGCCGAACATATCAAGCAGTACAAGTGCCCATCGTGCAGCAACAAGAGAGCACGCCCGTGATCTTCCATGCCATGTTCAGGTTCTCAACCCTTTTGTTTTTGTTTCCCGGAAATGCTAACTGTCTAGTTGTCAATCATGTTTGTTTCTTGTCTCTTTGGCCATGCCGGGCATGGCATGTTTATGAGTGGCTTTGGTTGTTGGAACCTCACACTGACTCGATAATATTACTCATCTTTAGGTCTTACAAAATGTCTGTTATTTGTCTCTAATATAGGATAGGATCAAAATATGTCTCATATTTCGATAGGAAATTGATCTTTCCGTTGATGGTGCAACGCATCCCGAAAGGGGTTGTTTGATTATGCTATAATTACATGATTATCTTTGTTTGAAATATTTTTATCAGCACATCAGGCAGACAGATGTGAAGGGCATCTTGGATTTTGAAGTAATTTGTATTATTTGGGAAAAAAATGATAACCGTTTTTATTTTTGCCGATTACTATGATTTGCTGGGCCACCGGCTTCTAGCAGTTTTTCAACTTTACATTAATTTTTAATATGAGGATAAAGATTATCAATATATATACTAAACAGTTATACAATTTGTAATATTGTCATTTTTACTTTAAAATTCAACGCGTAGAAGCAAAATTTTTTAATCAAC
>JAJIYU010013176.1:0-14023 GCA_030144865.1 Tinospora cordifolia
TTCGCAAAGATGGCTTAACAGCGGTTGGGCGAACTCGTCTTGGTGAGAGAGTTTCGTCAGGCCGCTGTGCCGGTCGGGCCGCCCTTGACTCTGGGAAGGGGTCCCGACAGGGATATAGTTGAATATGTATAGAAATGTGGAGTGTGTCAATAGGTAAAGGCTAAACACCAAAGGCCTAGAGGAAGAATGCAACCATTATCCATTCTTGAATGGAAATGGAAGCATATCACGATGGATTTTATCATTGGGTTACCACGGACTCTAGGTAAACATGATGTTATTTGGGTAATTGTTGATAGGCTAACAAAATCTGTCCATTTTCTTCCAGTGAACAATAAGGACTCTATGGATAAACTGAGCATGTTGTATATGTGGGAGATAGTGAGACTACATGGGATAGCTATATCTTTTGTGTCAGATCGAGATATGAGGTTTACAACAAGGTTCTAGCAGTCACTATAGACTCAGTTAGGGACATGTATTTGTTTCAGTATTGCATTTCATCCTCAGTTCGATGGACAACCTGAACGAGTTATTCAGATGCTTGAGGACGTGCTCAAGGTTTGTGTTTTAGAGTTTGGTGGAAGCTGGAATAAGTATCTTCATTTGTGTGAGTTTGCTTATAATAACAGTTATCAGGCTAGTATTGGTGTGATACCACCGTTTAAGGTTCTTTACAGCAAACCTTGTAGATCTCCAACTTATTAATACAAGGTTCGGGAATCACAATTCTTGGGGCCTAAGCTAATTGTAGATCATATAGTAAAGATTAAGCAGGTTAGATAGAAACTCAACGCAGCCAGGATCGCCAGAAAATCTATTTTGATAATCACCACAAAAAGGTTAGATAAGATTTGGGGCGAAGGGAAAGTTAGCTCCTCGTTTTGTAGGATCGTTTGAGATTTTAGAGAGAATTGGTTCATTAGCTTATAGGCTTGCTCTACCACCTCAGTTAGCTGGTGTTCATAATGTATTTTGTGTATCTATATTATGAAAGTATTATTATTCGGATCTAACACATGTTTTAGATTTGACTCAGTTACAAGTTGGGGAGGATAGAAATTATGAAGAAAGACCCATACAAATAGTTAGTAGAAGAATACATAAATCAAGAAATTTCATGACAATGAGGAGCATACCAGGGGCGTGATGATATGATATGGGAGTAATTTCCAAATCTCTTCACTACTTGAGGTACATTCCTTTTTCTTTATAATGAGGACAAAATTTCTTTAGTTGGAGATATTGTAACAACCTGTAATTTTTATTACACGTGAACATGACGTATGTGTGTATATACGCATCTATTAGACGTGTATGAGCGTATGCATATTATTATATATAAGATCACTTAGAAAAAAACTAGATGTTAATTCGTTGGGTGGCTTGAGAGAACTGAAAATTAATGAAAGAAAAAGGGAGTGATATGGTGGAATGGGGTGTTGGTTTAAAAATGAGGACTTGAATTTGATTGGTTAGAATTTATATAAATATGTGGGGCGGTGGTTCTTTCATTCCCATCTCATTTCTTTTGTGCTTCATATACAGAACATACTAGAGCCAATGCACAGAGGGAAGGAAAAAAAAAGAATTTTGACGTTTTTTGATAGATTCACTGCGTAGGTAAGCCATTTGTCCATATTCTTATTACAAAAATGTTATTTAAGCCACGTACTATGATCCTAGGTGTATAATTTTTACTGTAAATAGTATTTTATAGCAATACCCAAAAATGAGGTATTATCCTGCAAGGAGTAAAACTAAGTAAAAATTATACTAGTATACTCCTAGTGATATGTAGATCATAGATATGTGATTAGCTTGCATTCATTTATCTTGTAGACACCAATATAAATATCCAAAGTTAAATAACTTTATGGGGGCTTTTGTGTATGCTAAACCCTAACAAAATTTTAATTAAATTCCACAAAAATATAGATAACAAAAATTTGTACTCATCGACATCAAATTCATGAATTTTGGAGAGTGATTGATCTATTGAATTATTTATCAAAATTTGAAAAAAATATTAGTAAAATATAATTGAAAAACCTATTTTTGATATTTTCCACTATAGCATTATTTTATATGAGCAGAAAAATAATCTTAAAGATCATTTAGAAAATTCAGGTTAAGGCACACCGATATATGAAGCCAAATGCATATACTTGATTAATATAAGAATGAAACATGTTAGAAATTATTTATAAAATAATAATAAATGAGTTGAGTTTGAATTGATGCATATAAAATGACTTTTGGTGATAGGATTATATGGGTGCTATGGAAACTAAATTTTTATTGGATATTAGGAACCAGTGGAACATTAAAATTTGTGAGTAATCTTTACTTTTGGTATTATGTGTGACATTAGAATTATATTAAAACTTTCAATTTTTATTAAATAGAATGATATATTGCATTGTATATCTATTTGCATGTCAAGTACATACTTAAGTAGGTTCTTGACATGACAACATTTCTATTGGTCATAGTCTCAGAGAAAAGACTCACAAGATTAACCATTGTGGTGATCTTGGTTGGTGCATTCTTAACATGAGATGAATGAGATAGAAATTGATAGAGTATCAAATAGATAATTAGAGGTTGCTACACTCCTCATTGGCGTACATAAGGAGTAGACTCAGTCTGTTATCTAGGAGGGAGATTATTCATGTTTTAAAAAGATTGTACATTGCTGAAACTGAACGCATGTTCAAACATTATATGATACATGTATGCTATTTTTATTTCATATGCAAGCGATTTGAAATTTGCTTTGCTTTTCATGTTTCTATAGATATGATGGCTATGTAATACCTTGTTGTTTGCTCAACTTACTCTCCACTATTTTCTCTACGTTTTGATTGGAAAGGGAAATGAAAGATGTTATAATAATAGTTACTAGGTTTCTTTTGGAGCTGATAGTATGTTGTTAATTGTAACAATTAGCTAGACTATTGTATTTGGAGATAAATATATATATATATATATATATATGTAACACCCCAATTCTCAATCATTAAACACGTTTAGAAATTCAAACACTTTTAGCGAACCAATTTCACATCCAGTAATCATCAAACACGTTCAGAAATTCAAACACTTTCAGCAACCATCAAACACACTTCAATCACGTTCTTCACTCAAATCCCCTCTTCGTTCTTCATTTTCCC
This sequence comes from Tinospora cordifolia, assembly GCA_030144865.1. NCBI lineage: Eukaryota > Viridiplantae > Streptophyta > Magnoliopsida > Ranunculales > Menispermaceae > Tinospora > Tinospora cordifolia. The sequence goes on from JAJIYU010013176.1 coordinate 3,177, forward strand.
AACTAGAAATCATCAAAACGCACCACACAACAAGGATTCAAACGAAAACAATGCACAAATCAAGCTTCAAAACCAAAAATTGAACCCAAAAAATTTAACATCGTCTCCTCTATTTTGCAACCATGAACCAGAAAAGAAAAACCAAAAATCAGTCATTTGCTTATTCTATTCCTGTTGAACGCACAATCCTAATCCAAAACCAAAAACCAGAATTTTTGTTTCTTCTTTTTCTGTTACACAAATGAACGTCCAAAATCAAGGAACTTGAATCATTAACCTCAGATTTTTTTTCTAGATTGACCTTCCTCGTTCATGTTCGGTTCTCCTTCAACTTCCCAAAAATCCAAATCTTACTTCTTTTTGCTCTATTTTAACGCCCCACAAACCAAAAATTTACCCAACAAAAATTTGGTTTTCTTTTTCCTCTTCTTCGATTTCACGAACGCCAAACCCAAAAAATAAAATTTCGTTTCATATTTTTTTTCTTCTTCGGCTCTTCTTCTTCAATGTCCCAAAAATCCAGATTTCTTCCCTTTTATCCGGATTATTTGACCATCTTCACCGCCCAAATCAGCTTCTTTCAATTTCCAAAATTTTCGACTAATTTCTGGATTGTTCCTCAATTTCCAGATTTCTCTGTTTTTTTTTAATTTTTTAATAATTCCAATCACAAATTTTCTAATTTGATTATTATTTTTGTACTATATATATATGTATTTTATTATATATTTTTGATTAATTCCTAATTTAAAATTTTTATTTTCTCTATTATTGTATTTATTTTTTAAACTATGTTTTTGACATTTGACATTACAAAGAAATTGGGGTTTCCAAATCTGTGTTTTTTGTTGATCGCCCCGTTTAACATCTCCTAATCAATCTTTTTCTTGTTGAGCATGCCCTAACTTTTGTTTCCATTCGATTTGCCCCAAATTGCACAACACACAAACCCTTGATTTTGAATCACATTTTCAATTTCCAAATTTGCTCTTCTTCTTTCTTTTTTTAGTATTTGTTTATTTTTCTTCATCATTGTAGTTTGTCTAAAATTTATTTTCATTTTATCCATACTTATCAAATACCCACCAGCATTTAAATTTACTACCAGAGCATATATAATAATATTTATTATTATTATTTTCTCGCAAGCATTTTTCTTTATTATTTTATTTTAAATTCTCATTTTTCTACAAAATAATATTTTATTTATCTTCCCTCACTACGTGTACAAGTTTAAAAAATTCTGGAGTGTTACAATCTACCCCCCTTAAATAAAATTTTGTCCTTGAAATTTGAATGGAGTTATTAGAATAACGTGTCCAACAGGTCACAATACTTCTAAGGATCATAACCACAGAATGTTTTTGGTCCTAAGGCTCTGTACCGTACGAGTAACTGATTGATAGTTTGTTTCTCATAAGTTTGATCCTCTAGAAGTAAAATATCCTATCAAAAGATGTCAGGTGATGGATTTGACATTGCTTGTATTTTTGTAGCACCACTACATGGCAATGTACACTACGCTTCTGCTGTGCCACTCTGATATTAAGTTCAACACGAGGACTTCCCATCTTAGTACTACTCTCACCACCAAGTACTGGTTCATCTATAACCTCTTCTTTGACCATGTTTTTCCTAGGTCTGCCCCTTCTCCTCGGCATGATCTACAAGTCAAGAATTTGCTTCAGTATTCAATAGCCTATTCATATTGAATTTAAAGTTTTTTTTTATACTATGACTTATCTTATTGGCTACTACTGTGACTCTAGATTCATGTTTTTAAGTTCTCGCTTTGTCTCAGTGGTCTAGGGGTTTATGCTTCTAAGTCGGCAGCATTTCGTTTGTTTTTGGGTACAAGAGTTTCGGTTATGATACTCAAAATAATCAAACTACATATATAGCAAACAATCATCCAACAAACAAGCAAACAATACATGCTAGCATAATGCAATCCCCAAGCTTCCATCTTTGCTTCCAGGTCCGAGTACCCCATCTTACCCTTGCCCTTTCACACAAACTTTCACCTAGAATTTACATTACACCCATACAATGGCGCAAGTGTCTCGATATCCATGGCTGCTTATGTCCCACCGTGTTTAACCGGGCACTTAGTTAAAAATAGCGCGACAATGCACCCATGGACGTGTTCAAGGCTGACGCAAGACCCACCATACTATACTACTCCATCTCAGTACAATACAGTGCGTACAAGTTCAGCCAAAGAAATTGATCACTCACCAAATATGGTCTGTCATTCTCCGAATCTAAGATTACTCCATACCCCAAATCCCTATGCACCCCATCCTACATAGAGACCAGAGACACAAGCTCCTCCCAAACTCGGGTCTTGACCAAACAAGTGCGCGTTCAAACACTTTTTTCGTCTCTAACCTATGCCCTAAAAGCTTTCAATTTTATTTATGATCCATTGTGCTTCCTAGACAACACCTAGTCTCTACCTAGACCTATGGCCTCATTACTTCACTTGGTTAATGTATCCTTCAATAGGATTGCCTATTTTGACTTCATAAAACTTCTATGTGATACCACCGTCTCAAGTTCTGGACTGTTCCCAAGTAGTGTTCAACCCGTAGGGCCAATTACTAGTGCTTACGCCACCCTGGGCCTTTCCCAAGTAATGTTCAACCCATAGGGCCAGCTACCAATACTTATGCCATGTCTGTGACTGAAAACTCAAGCATGATGGCATCACCCTAGTCTTTTCCTAAACTTCTAGCAACCTAATTGGTACCTAACCGTTTTTATGCAATTATTTCTTGTGATACCATCCTTTTCAAGTATTGTTATCTTAGACCTTTCTAGAATAATAATGAAACCTTTTAGACCTTTAGTCAACATAAAGATTAACTCTCTGGTATGTACTTCCAAAGAAGAATATCAAACCAGATGAACCCTTCAGGGATCTTTCTCCCGAAAGAAGGTCAACTATCTGGGATCACTACCTGTACTCAAGTCATATCAATAACAGTATTCAAATATGTTGGCATCATTGAATGGTTTTCAAAATTAAGTTCAAAACTCTTTTCCAATGAAAAACCATATCCTATCCACTTGGTGACATCTATTCATTTCTTTCAATCTTTTGTCAAAGAAGTCAAATCAAACAAGAAACTCAATTTTTCAGTGAAAATCAAATCCGATGAAAATCAAGTTTAGCCCAGTGTATCATAATACTGAGCTCTGATAGCATATTTGTAAAACCCCGACCCTTTATCATCAAACATGTTCAAAAAATTCAAACACTTTCAGCAACCATCAAACACAGTTCAATCACGTTCTTCACTCAAATCCCCTCTTCGTTCTTCATTTTCCTAGCCAAAAAATAATCAAAACGCACCACACAACAAGGATTCAAACCAAAATGATGCACAAATCAAGCTTCAAACCAGAAATTGAACCCAGAAAATTTAGCACCACCTCCTCTATTTTGCAACCACGAACCAGAAAAGAAAAACCAAAAATCAATCATTTGCTTCTTCTATTCCTGTTGAACGCACAATCCAAATCCAAAACCAAAAACCAGAATTTTTGTTTCTTCTTCTTCTGTTACACAAACAAACGCCCAAAACCTAGAAACTTGAATTTTTAGCCTCAGATTTTTTTTTCCAGATTGCCCTTCCTCGTTCTTGTCCGATTCTCCTTCTTCAGCTTCCCAAAAATCCAAATCTTGCTTCTCTTTGCTCTATTTTAACTCCCCACAAACTAGAAATTTACCCGACAAAAATCTAGTTTTTTGTTTCCTCTTGTTCGATTTCACAGATGCCAAACCCAGAAAATCAAATTCCTTATCAAATTTTTTTCTTCTTCGGTTCTTCTTCTTCAACGTACCAAAAATCCAGATTTCCTCCCTTTTATCTGGATTGTTCGACCATCTTCACTGCCCAAATCAGCTTCTTTTAATTTCTAGAATTTTCGACCAATTTCTGGGTTGTTCCTCAATTTTCAGATATCTCTATTTTTGTTTGTTTTTCTTTTTTTTTTCTTTTTTTAATAATTCCAATCACAAATTTTCTAATTTGGTTATTATTTTTTTACTATATATATATATATTATTTATTTTTGATTAATTCCTAATTTTATTTAATTTTTTAAACTATGTTTTTAAAATTTGACATTACAAAGAAATTGGGGTTTCCAGATTTGCATTCTTGCTGATCGCACCATTCAACATCTCCTAATCAATCTTGTTCTTGTTGAGCATGCCCTAACTTTTGTTTCCATCTGATTTGCCCCAAATTGCACAACACACAAACCCTTGATTTTGAATCACAATTTCAATTTCCAAATTTGCTCCTCTTCTTTCTTTTTCCAGTATTCGTTTATTTTTCTTCATCATTGTAGTTTGTCTAAAATTTATTTCTATTTTATCCATACTTATCAAATACCCATCAACATTTAAATTTACTACCAGAGCATATATAATAATATTTATTATTATTATTTTCTCGCAAGCATTTTTCTTTGTTATTTTATTTTAAATTCTCTTTTTTCTATAAAATAATATTTTATTTATCTTCACTCGCGACGTGTACAAGTTCGAAAAATTCTGGAGTGTTACAATATATATATATATAACCATCTGAATGCACTATCAGAACAAATTATGGGTATTATGTGGATAAATAGCTAATTTTATGAAAGAATATCTATTTTTTAATATTAATTGTGATTTATTAGGTCATTTGGACTTGATGACATGTTATATTTTCATATGAGACTCTATCAAAAATTATTTAGGAAATTGGCAATTTGGCTAAGAAGGCATCCAAGGTTTTTGATATATTAGTATTCTAACATGTTTGAAACTTTTGTATCAATCGTGACATTATTTTAAAAGACGTCACGGCAAAGAACATCCAAATAAGTTGTTTCAAATCATCAAAGAGGAAGAGATTGTTCACCCATTGACCCTCGCATTGATGTTTTATAGTTACAAACAACACATTTATGTCCACTAACGACTTTAATCTAAATGATCTTAGAGCCTTAACATTGTGACTATTGATGAAATATTAAAAAAAGTCAATTCAACGTAAAAGTAGCACTAAATGGAACCAACTACGTGCTTAAAGACAATATATATATCAATGTTTGCTCAAACTTGGTGATTGTGGAGGATTTATTATAGCTACCAACCTGCATATGTCATGTATCACTAGACTCTTTGTGTTATTTTTTAATATCAAATCTTTTCGAGTTATTCAAGTATTCAAGGTATCATTTTCATGTATTGATCATAGAAATAGTTGTATCGAAATGTTTTACCAAGATCTATAAAGAATGCATGTCTTTTACAAGAGTCAACATAAATTGACAATCAAACTAGTTTTTACTTAGCCAAATATTTAACTTTACATGAAAAATATATTTCAAGTACATTTGGTATTAGTATAATAAAGTTATGCGTATTTTATGTATTTCAAAGTACATTTTTACGTAAAAAAAGAAAAAAAAGTTTTCATGTTTCAAAATCATAAGATTACACTCAGTGTTATTTTAGTCTAAAGAAGACATGTTCTACACATGAAATAAGCTTTCATAAGTGAAAATCTAAAATTTCATACATGTGCCATGTTCAATATAGTTCCCACACTTAATCTTATTAGCCTAGCAAGTGTCAGTTGAGAGATTGTAGGGAGATTGTAGGACTAGTGCCATATGACATACCTTAGGCATTTTGATAGTTCCAAAAATTGTGTTATTTTACTAATGTGGTTTGTGAGTAATTCAAATAGATAGGTTGCATTATGACTTTAAAAGAATTGAAAGAAAGTAAACAATGGATTGACTTAAAGCAAAGATGAAGACTAGTATATGTTTGAGTCCATTATCCATATATAGTCTTGTAGTTCATTTTGCAAGGTACTTGGAACATTATCCACAAGCCAATTGCATTTGCATTTATCATATCATGTCTTCGTGTATCTCATTCTGTTGTGTCTTATCATGTTTTTATCTGAATGCATGAGATTTAATGTTTCTGGTATTTGAAATGTAAACTAATGTTATAAGTAACTATAGAAATCATTCTTATTGGGTTTTGATTTACATGTGTTTGATATCATTGCAAATAGCTAACATTGATTTTCTTGAGCTTCATACATTGCATGTGCTATACTAACCATGTGAAGTGAGTTGTAACAGTGTCAACTACAACGCGCTTCAAATAATAGCTTATAGCATGTTACAAGACGATAAAACATGCACAAAAGGCTCATGAAATACGCTATAACATTGGTAGCCAACTTTAGTGTTTTAAATCCCATCTATTTGATTTACATCCCTACTGAAGCTTAATTATACATTTCAATGAGACTATTTAAAAAAAAATTTAATGTTATAGCAAAAGTCTGAATTGATGTACTAAAAATTTGATAGAGCGCTAAAAAATATGATCAAGCTCTATATTATTTTCTGGCCAATTTTTTGTTTTTTTTTTTTTTTTCAATCCTCAAGTGATCAACCATATAATTTTTTTGTGATTTTTTATTGGAAAAACTTCAGAGAAATTGGAGCATTAAGGCAATCATCATAAGTATTTTAAAAGTCTTTTAGTGGTTTTTCTCATATCAAAGAAAGCCATATCGAATTGAACAATTCTCGTTCACAAATTGTGCAATTAAGTTTTAATTTAAGTTTCAATTTAATGTTTTTTGTGTGAATTATATTACCTCTTTTCTATCAAGCTTAAATTTGATTTGAATTAGATTGTTGAGAGTTTTTATAGTGATTTTTGGGCATTTTACACATTCATTATTTAGCAGAATTTTGCACTTGCAATTCAAATCTTATATAATTGTACATCAAGACAATATGATTTTCACAAACATTTGAAATTAGGTTTAGGTTTCAAAATCGCATTTCAAAGAGTTTAAGACTAAGATTTTAATTTTAACATTTTAATTATCAGTATCTTAGTATTAGAATGCTCATGATTCATTTCTTCTCATATTAAACACCATTCAGGGTTCCTCATTGTCGACAACTCTTCATGGTTTGTAAGGAGATTTAATTATGGATAATTGAATAGGGGTTGATTAAGTTTTTAAAGTTAGTTGCTTTTGAACCTTTTAATTGCATTTGTGATTTAGCTAATGTATCAAAGGTGTAAAACACTTCAATGTGAAGTCTTAAGTTGTATTAGTTTAGATCTTTGTTCCTATTTCAAAAGGATTGTTTACTAATAAAATTTAGGTTAAAAAGCCTAGCTAGGGAGGCTACGTACTGGATTAGATCTATAAGAAATTGAACTATTATAAATCATTTGTGCATTGTTTCTTTACCTATATAGTCGCACTATAATTTCTTATGTTATGGTTTATTGTTTGGTTCATCATATTGTTTTTATAATATTATTAAATATTGTTTAAAAATCAATAAATATTTGACACACCCAATTAACCTCCTAGTCTTGGGTGTCTTCCAAATCTTTCCCATTATTTACTATAATTCAAGAGAAAGATTTTGAAGAGGATCAACTAAAAGCATAATTCAATATCTTTCTTACAAGATACTATTATACTTTAGCTTGAGCATTATTCAATACCTTTAAGCTTATTGTATTTAGTGAGAATTAACATTATCGCCACATTGATTGAGAGTGCCTTTCATACTTCATTTTGCCTTGCATTTTGTTACATATCATCTCAAGGTTAAATACTTTAAAATATACTCATTTAATTATTTTGTAATTTTGAATGTACAATGGCTTGGATTGTCAATGGGGGGAAGTGTTTCATATCCGAAGCTTTAATATCTTATAATGGTAGTAAGTCCACACTTGTAACCTAGACTTGGTTATAGTAATCGTCTGTTGTAAGCCTAGAAAATGGTAAGTTTGCGTTATGAACTTAGTAAAAAGACCTGGCTACAGAGAGACAATTTGCACTCGGCTAAGTGGAACAAGATAGTAAACTAAAATATCCTACTCTAAGGGCGAATATTAGCTAGTAAAGTAGATGTTTAAGTTAAACTTTTATAAAAAAAGATGACTCTGGTCTTACCGTAGCCTTCTTTTGATGTCCTTTCTTTTTATAAAAGAAGCAAGTAACCATAGCCTTGTTTTTGTCATAGACTTCTCATCTTCTTAAAAGTTGTACCTTTTTCTTTTTTTGCATTTTCTCAACTTTTTCATTCTTAACCCTTCCTTTCTCTTGAACACGCATGGTCAATAATCCATTCATAGTGTGACGACCCATGTTTCGATATATCAAATTTTTGGGTCCAATATATGTAATTTTTGAAATTGTAATGGAAATACATGGATTTACCTAAATTCTTCTCAATTTTATATTAATTATTGGAGGAAATAGGAATAATTGGAAAAAAAATATGATTTTGAGGAGAAAATACATGAAATTATGAGAGAATGTAATTTATGGAGAGAAATAAAATTTCTGGAGAGAAATGAAATTTCTGGAGAGAAATGATTTTTGGGATTGATTGCTGAATTTTTGAAATAATTATGAAAATTTTAAAGTAATTAATGAAAATTTTGAGAGAAAAATGTGATTTTTGGAGGCTGATTCAATTTTTGATAAAATAATTGTATAAATAATAGAAAATGATGTATGATGGAAGATTTTGATGAGAAAATGATGGATTGATCATATCAATAATTTTAGAGAAAAAATGCCAAATTTTGATATATATATATATATATACATATATACATAGGTATATGTGTGTGTGTGTGTGTGTATAAGGAAGAAACAAAAAACTAAAAAATAAATAAACGGACCTGGGCAGCTCAGGCGCTAGGCCTGGACTGCCCAGGCCCGGCGCACGAGCTACTCGATCCGTGCGGGCCAAGCTAGCACTGGGCCGACCCAGCACCCCCCTCTCTTCCTTCTCCTCCCTCTTTCTCCTGGTTTTCTCCTTCATTTGGCGAGAAACCAGCAATTGCAACCCGTTTTTGGCTCTCGAATTTTCTCACTTCGGCAGCTTCACCAGGTAGGGCTCAAGCAATGAACATCTGTGCACCTTGTAGGCAACTTAACGAGCCATGTGGGTGGCTACGTGGTGAAGCATTGCCATGCAAGAAGACCACCCAAACCATGCAACAAGCCACCATTTTTGCTGTTATTTGCATGTTTGAGAAACCAACTTCAACCACTTCATTCTCCCTCGTCCCTAAGCCAAACTGAGCAAGAGACCACTCCTTGGAAAGCCCTCACACTCCTCTTCAAGTCCCTAAAAGCCTCGGCCACCATTGCTCAACCAGTAGAGATGAAACCAGCTAAGAAAACATGTTGTTCACCACTTGGAAACCCAAAAAAACTACAACTACGAGCTGAACTGAACTTCATGGAGCCAGATCATAACCCATCCGAGGTCCGTTTTGGACGTATTATAGCTTGTTGTAAACTTTGAAGCATCTACATTAACTTTTATTTTGTACAAAATAGCAAATAAACTCTGGAAATATATCAAAAACAAGGCCAAAGTGGACTGCTCGCCAACTGTGACAGCAGTGTTGCAGAAAAGTAATGTTGGAGACAACTTTGAACCACCAGTTGAAGTGGATAGGAGCTTCGGATCAAGCCGAATTTTGGATTGAATAAAGCTCACATTGGGGACTACAAGAAGGTATAAAGTTCAAACAATAACCTTTTGTAAATATGATTTACCATGCTTGCCAATGTGTCTTGTTAGTTAGGATTCTAGGACTTAAAATATATTCTGAAAAATCCCTTAGGTTTGCTATGATGGAACTTGTATTGAGGGTGATTAGGGTTATACTTACTTGCTGTTTTAGATGATACTTAATAATCTAGTGTTCAAGGACCTGAAACCTTTCAAAATCAGTAAAATAGACCCTCAGATCAATGCTGTAGAGAGGGGAAATTAGGCATTTAAAAAGCTTAGAAAACTGGGAAATTGGGAAAAACTTGTTTTAGGACTGAAATGTGAAGAATCAATTGAGTGACCAAAAATGATTATTTTGGGCTGAAATTTGGTGAAAAGGTCATGGCATATGCCTCAAATGTACATGCCAAATTTTAGAACATTCTGAGTTTGGGAGGTAGGTCAATTGGACCACTTGGTGACTGTCTGTCACATGCAGTCTGAGGAAACCAAATATCCTGATATCACTATTTGAAAATATATCAAACAAGGTCCAAAAATTGTGAAATAAAATTTTGGGAAGAATAGATCAAATCTGAAAATTTTTACATAAATCCAATAGTTGAATTGATCACAGAAAATTTGTAAAATTTACTGCTAGGAAGTCTAAGCCCAGAAGTTCCTGTGATTCAACTAAAAATTCTAATATTAAATTAAATCGCCAGACCTCAGTGGATTGATATGAAATTTGGTGAGAGATTCCTAAGTATGTCTAGATTATGCCTACCAAATTTCAGAGCATTCTGATATGAATAAGTGGTCAAATTAGGCAAACAGTTACTATCTGTCACATAAAACCCGAGAACACAAAAACCCTAATATCGCAGTTAAAAGCACTATCAAATGAAGTCCTAAAATCATAATTTAAAATTTTTGGAATAATTGAGGAGTCTAGAATAGATCTGGAGAATTTGGCACCAATCCGATCTATAGATTGCCCGCAAAAAAATCGGAAAAATTTTTGCGCAATTAGGGTCATAAGGTAAAGATGTGCCTAAGTGATGGGAATTGGGGATTTTGATCCTTCTAACCCAATTTTGACCCGAATGGCCTATGTTGACCCAATTTGGGCACAAATTGTCCAAAAGTGACTAGGATGACCACATTGACTAGAGTTGACCAGGGTTGACCAGGTTTGACAGATCAACCGAAACGGCCCGGGTCAATCGAGATAGAGTAGGGATTGCATGAATAGAACT
>JAJIYU010013177.1:0-14069 GCA_030144865.1 Tinospora cordifolia
TGGTAGATTGGCTAGCTTATTTATGCACCTCTCTAACCTTAAAAATTAGATCTTTACCGTCTGTTTTAAATGTTGCATTGAATTTGTTATAGCAGGTGGGATACAAGACTAGTGCCATATCTATTGCAAAATGTGACTCTGATAACTTCAAAAGGTAATCATATCTTAACTTTTAGCCCCAGTGCTTGCCATCAAGGTTTTTCTATGCCTGCCTTCTTTGATCTGATTTTCTTTGGGTTTATCAATTGTTATAATGGACAAATATATTTGTTTTTCAATTTTTGTTAATTGATTGGGTTGTCTTCTTAGGCATTATTTTGTTGATTTACGGTGAATCTGTTAGACTATTAATTAGTTTATGTTTCTTTGTTTGTCTGTTGTTTTTATTAATTTATAATTAACAATTATAAATTATATCAATTATAACCTTTGTTACTTGGGACGCCCAGGTATGGGTGTCGGGCATTGGTAAATGTCTAGAGTTCCAACTCTTTAGTGTTTAATTTTGAGAGGCAGGGGCTTGCTATTATATATATATATATATATATATATATATATATATATATATATGTAATTTTCCTTTTTGTTTTCTTAATTTCACTCATTTATTATATTTTTTGTTTTCTCACTTAAGTTAATTTCACGTATTAGTTATTATTTTCTTTACTTCTTTCTGTTCTTTTCCATTGGAGAGTTTATTTACAAATATTCTAAAGCCAAAAAGTGTTAGACACATATTCCATGCCATATCATGAGGTATCAAACACGGGTACTTTAAAATAAAGTAAGGGGTTTGGGTTACTGATATTATAACCCATAGTGCAAAAAAGAGAGTACCAGTAGTGCTCAACTAACAAATGGGAACAAGGAAATTTATTATGATTTATTGTATATCCACTTTTATATTGTATCCTACAACAACTCTAACTGTTAACCCAATCCATAGAGCCTCTTGAATTCCTAGATGAGACAATCCATGATGCTGTGAGAAGCACCAAATCATTTCAAACACAACTGACCTCCCTTCTTTCATCACGAACAATTCTTCTATTTCTCTCATTCGAAACTCCGCAAAGCATTGCTTTGGAGATTATCTGCCTATTTCCTCTTCCTTACTAGAGTATGAGTTGAAAGGAAGCACATAATTTCTTCTTTTATTGTACCACAGTCTCTGAAGAGATTTAGTCCAATCACAATGCATAAACAAATGATATAAATACTCTTTATGAAGCCCAAATAAGGAGCAGTAACGCGGTGAAAATTTCTAACTTTTCTAGGAACTGCCGTTGCAGCATATCAGCAGTATTAACCTTCCTTCGTGAGAGGGTGCACCGTAAGAACTTAACTCTGGGAGGAATCCAAAGGATAGAAATCACAGAATTGATTCAAGTAGATAGACTTGGGGATTTACTTGAAAACCTAGCTGAAGGTAGAAAAGACCATCAGATCCATCATCTTTTTGGGGATAACCTAAAAAAATAAGGATGAGATTTCCTCCACTGACTTATGGCTCCAAATGAAGGAATACTCCAACCGAATATAAATTCTTTATCTTTATTGCACTGCTTGTCTGTTTTTTCATTTGTTAGGATTGTGGCTTTCCCAGCTTGTTTGAATGTAGAGTGAGTGCGCTTACTTTGCTTTCCCAGCTTGTTTGTATGTATCACTTAGCAAAAAAGATAAAAGTTAGAAGGAAGGCGGGATTGATTTGTTTCTGTTAAATTAAAGGTTGAGATTGTTTAAGAGAACTTCATGACCTGAATTCACTTGAGATATTAACATTCTTATTGACTAAGTTTGAAACAAGACATGGCTTGTGTTGGGTGAGTCTGAAGAATTTTGTGTTTTTGTTGTTAAAGAAGAGTTCATGGTGGGTTTTGCCCCATTTCTTGTACTCTTTGAGGAGCTTCGCATCTGAACCACTCCAGATACTTTTATTTTGTTGGGTGGTTCTCATTTTAAATGTAGTTTTTTAGGGTCCCTTTGCTTTTTCAATGATTAGTCTGAAAGCTGTCATCTAGACTGGCCCTTCTGAGTTGACTAGCCTTTCTTAACAAACTAAAGCTCGTCTCTCGTCTTGCATAAATCTGTATCTTGCTTTCCACTAGAAATGGGGTTTTTTATTTTATTTTATTTTGTTTATAATAATGGGTTAACAAATGACTATACCACCCTTTTGCTAATACAAATGTGGTTACTGTAATAGGTAGGACTATTGATTGGCAGTGGAAGTATGTAATAGGTACTTATCTGGAAAACAAATTCTTTTAGGGCCGATATTTTAGACTGGCTTGTGACAGCGGCACCTATGTTTGTAGTTGTAAAACATCAGCCATATATGTGGGGTCTATTTTCATCCTTAACAAATCACTTCTTTGTATGTAATATGTTTTTGCCAGTAAATGCTTTGCAAATAACTTCAATTTCTTTGTTCCAGTGAGAAATAAATTATATTGTCAATGGCAATTGGTGTTTTCAGTAAGTGCTGTGTTTATGATTCGGATTTGGAAACATACCATGCTGTTCAAAAATACATCTTTCAAGTCAAACAATTTAGGAAGATGGTAGGTCTGTGTTTCTGTTTTTCTCTCTCCTCAATGATGCTCTCTTATGGTTGGAAAATAGATAACAGGAACCATGCAGTGGAGGAAATTATAGGTCTGGACTAGACCGAGTGGCTTCAAGAGTTGATTTCATACATTTTATTACGTGCATCGGCCACCTATTAGCATTGTCATAATTTGGCAATAGTGTTACCGAGAGAAAGAAAAATGATTGGGAACATTGATGATGGAAATTTGCAATTAGTACTTGTTAATTTAGTGATGTTTAAGATTGAAGTTGAACATCAATGAATAATTGAATGGTCCGGATTTGTCAAGACATTCTTTAATTGGTTTTTAGTCACTACATGACTCTTTTTGGAATATAGAGTATATTTGGATCCTTGAGTCATGGATAATTTTTAGGGAAAAGGGACTAATGTTTGTTTTGATCTTTCCTTGTGCTTTTGATTGAGTGGTTGCTCTTGTAGGTTGAGGTTGATTCTTCCCTCCCAGTAGAGGGAAGATCTTTTTTCTTTTCTGCCATTAGAAATCCTTTGGTTGATACTTCCAGTTGGCATGTATTCAGTTTCTGATCTTAAGAGTCTTCACTTTGATGATTAATTTGGCACTTGCGTTGGACATGGAAGTCATTGGATTCACACTGCACTTTTTATACATATGATATTGGTGGCTTATTAGGATACACACTTGTCTTATGGATGTTTGGTGTGTCAGGCCAAGTGTTCAAGAGGAGTCAAAGCAGGAAGAATATGGTGTAACACACAAATTCAAAGCTCGGCCTCTGAATAAGAAGGTAATATAGTGATAGTGATAGTAGATTGTGAATCCCACTTGGATAAGTAGCAAAATCACCTCATGAGGAATGTTTGTTGGATATAGATATTTTCAAGTAAAGGAGATCTTGGCATATTTCGTAACAGCAAGCGGGAAGTTACCATACCAATGGTAGTCCTAACAGCTCATTCTGTTGATTAGTTTGTATTGAGTTTAAAATTGAAAGGCGACTTTTAACAATAACATGTTCCTTGCCATGCAGGAATTTAACTTTTCCACCAATAAAAGGTTTCAGTGTAATCCACCGATTGATCTGTTTAACAAGGTAGTTCTTAAACCCAATTGTTGCCACTAAGTTTGAATTACCATCACTAATGTTTAACAGGTCTTATATGTCAATAACTCCAATCTCTCTCTCTCTCTCTCTCTCTCTCTCTCTCTCTCTCTCTCTCTCTCTCTTTTTTTTTGTACTTTTAAATTTTGGCTACTTCCATTTCCTTGGACTAACATTTCATTTTCTGTAAATTTTAGCTCACTCTTGCTTCTGAGCTCCAGCATAATACGGAATCTCAGCCTAAATTTCCTCATTTAAATCTTGCACCTACTGAGGTTTCTTCTCATCATCTGCTGCAAGTTTTTTAGAACTCTTTTTTGCTAGTTCTGGTACTAACATGTTTTTGGTATACTTTAAGGGCTCAAAAGAAAATACAATGGATTCTTTCCAGCAAGAACATAGGGTAAATTCATAATCAGCTTTGTAGACTTGGATTTTGCAATTTTTTTCAATCGTGGATTTGTTTCTGTTGCTGTCAAATGTTAAAATCTGTAGCTGACCATGTTGCTGAATTCTGATAAACTGCAACTAGGCAACAACATTCTTGGCGAAAGGTAAAGCAAGGTGGCTTGGTGGGTTGCATTCCCAATGTGGGGTTACCAGGGAGATCAATGAAATTGAATCCCGTGCCAACATGAGCAGGTATGCTTGAGTCTATGATTTAATGGTAGAGGGACTTGTTTTGAATTAGTCTATTTGGCCTTATTGAAACAAAAACATCATATGTCTAGACTTTATATCTTTAACCAGATAAAGCGTAAAAAAATTGTAAATAAAATCATATAATGCATTTTTCAATCTTATTACATGAGCAATAAACCTTGACATGTAAAATGTCTTTAATAAAACACTAAAAACTTGGACCCAACGCACGTGGATTTAAGCAGCTACTTGAAGACTGATTTTTAAAAAATAAATATTTAATAATGTTTCTTGAGGATTTTGCATATATAGAAAATTAGTGTTGTTAGTATCCTCTACAATTTGGCACTAATGTGGTTTAAAACTAATTCTGAATTGTGCTCCTTGGCTTCATTTTGTATCGATGTTGTGGGTTTGACTTTAGTGATTGAATGTTGATATCATAATAATGATGTAGAGGATTCTAGTTAATGCTCTCTATTATTTGATGTTCAAGGCTCATTTCGTATATTTATTATAATTATAGTTATTATTATTATTTTCCTCTGTATACTACAATTAATTTGTTGTGCATATGATTAGAATAAACGTGCAAACTTGTGCATGATTCCATTTTTCAAAGTTAATTTGAGATTGTATCTAGTTGTAGTTTTGAATTGAGTTACTGATGATAACACTTTATATAATAATATTCTAAATTTGAGTTCCTTATTTTTTTAATTGCTCATCATGAGGGATGTTAAAAGAGGTTATGGTAAATTTTGCCAAGTAGTAAGAAAGGTGAAAAAAGTTCAATGCTCAAAACTAAAATGACTAAAAAAACATTGTCAGTGTATTAGTCTAAAGTTCTTTTTGAAAGAAAAGACACGAAAAATAAAATAATCTAGAAAAGTAGTTGAGTTTAAATTATTGTGAGCAATCTAAGAAAACCTCGAACCATTTTTATCTATCAATGCTTAGCTATCTTCACTTATTTATGTTGATTTAGGTAAAAGATTATTATGATTTATTCATTCCAAAATAAAATTAATTGATACGATGATGATATTGTCAATTTGTCATTGAGGCATCAAGAGGATTTGTCACATCTTTGCAAGTGTCTGACTAGGAATATGTGTACCTTGAAATAATTAATTATCTTACTTTATCTTACTAGCTTTTTGTTTTTTGGCTAAGAATTAAAATCTCATACAAAAACATAAACTACATTATACTTCTCTTTTTTTTTTTTTCAATTTTGTGCACGTCTTGTGTATTTTCATGTTAAATTACGTGCAAGACAACAATTACATCAATCTTAATCAGTTGAACTTTTTGAGAGAACTTAATCTATATCTGCTCTTTCTTTAATTATTTTTAATGGCTTATTTATTGTATAATTTGATTGTTCCATGCAAATGAGTTTGGCCTTTTGTTATTTGAATAAGCCATTCAATATAATCATCCAAAATCATTAAGGGTGGATTAAATAGGCTAATCAAACATTGAAGGGACTGATAAAACATTGTTTTCGTAACCACAACATAGTACACATTTGAAATTGTAGTAATAATTGATCAAACTGTTAAGTTAGAATAATTATCAAGGATGTTGAACCGATATGTTCAAATTCCTTCAGATCCAGTTGAATAATTGGAATGACGATCAAGGAAATTGAACTAGGACACTCTCCTTTAAATGCAGATGAATATTGTAATTGAGCTGATGTTAACATACGGTAGCAATTCTTTTAAATTGTTTCTGCATGGTAACTAAAACTGATCGAGTATACCCATGTTTGCTAGACTTGGGTATGGGTGTTGAATAGTAGTACATGTTAAGACGTCCAACTTGTTTATTTTCAAATTCTAGGATACAAGGACCTGATTGTATTATATGTTGTTTTTTCATTGTTTTTCTCGTTCCTCTTTTCACTACTTTATTGTGAATTTTATTCTGTCACTTAAGTGAATTTTACCCATTGGCTATTATCTTCTTTACCTGTTAGATACGTATCATCATATACATGTTGTATTATGAAGTGTGACATGGGAATGTGGGTTAAGTCAATGGTCTTGGTAATATAGGGCCCCCCAAATAAGCATAAATATGCCATCTAACCTCTTGGCATGATTATTTTCAGCTTATTTTATTTCACTTGTTAGTAATCAAATGGACAGCAGTTGACACAAGAACAAGGCTTCTGAGAAGCATAAACAGTTTTGCTGACTTGCATGCTGATTTCTTAAATATATATTTTGTTCATTGGATATTTATTACACACCTTGAAATATGCAAACCATACCCTTCTAATGAGCATAATTGTCCAGTTGCATTTTTTTGCTGTTAGATTTAACATTTCCCTAAATGTTTTTTTTTTTTTTAGCCAATGGATTGTGGCCTTGAGAGACATGCTTTATGAGAAGCAATTTCAGCTTTTCTTAAATTGTCATTGTTTCTTTGTGGCTTTTGCTCTGTAAAATGTGCTTCAGGCATAAAAAATCTAACATATACGACAATCTATCTTAATCAATTCTGGATTGACCTATTGCTTCTCAGGAGTTTAGGCATCCGTTGAGTATGGAAGGTGCACATATTTGTTATCAGTTCAGGAAAGTGCGCACTTGACTAATATGCACAAAGCTCGAAGGGTTCGCCTCAGAAAACAGATACCTAGAGAGCTCATTTGTTTCAATGGCGAATAACAAAACTATAACCTTACGCTGCCACTGTACATTTTATCCATGAAGTTGATACAGGTGAAATGATATCCACACCAACATTGGCATGGATGTGATGGAACCAAACGCTGATTGTGGGTTGTTTTTTCCTCAGTTGGCGGCACAGACAGAAAATTTGAGAGCCTTTGTGCAAAGGCACCCGAACGAGGAGGAAAATCTTTTAGTTTTTCAATAATTAAAAAAAAAAAGTGTAGAGAAGGCCAAAGTGTTGTACAGTTTTCATGGCCTCAACTATTTGAATCATAGGATCTCTCTTATCTTTGTTTTTACAATTTTTGGTACTTCACTCAAAATGTAATAGAACACCAATCTTGAAGATAATATATACTTCTCTTGGATAATGCCTTCTCTTGTTTTTGTAAGTTTTTCTTGTGAATCTAGGACCTTTGGCTGTAAAAGAAAGAAAAAAACATTGTCCGAGAATCACAAGTAAAGTGGACGGGTGTTTCGAAATTGTAGGGCTCTGTGTATGGTTCTATAATTTGATTAATGCATTTGGAAGCCGTCTTTGATATGAGAAAGAAACAGTTTGAGAATCAAGGGTGAAGTGGAAAGGTGCATCTGGTAGGGTATGGTTGTGTTTGGTTCTATTTCAGTTTGGCTGTTTCAGAGCAAATCAGTTTTTAAGTATTTCCACTGTTCTTCTATTTCTTTTCCACTGCTCTCTGTTCATAGAATTAAGATGTAGTTTAGATTAACATTTATATAGCCATATAAACACAATGGTAATACATTGATGATTCACTTTCCTCATGATCATGCT
Organism: Tinospora cordifolia; assembly: GCA_030144865.1. Lineage (NCBI taxonomy): Eukaryota > Viridiplantae > Streptophyta > Magnoliopsida > Ranunculales > Menispermaceae > Tinospora > Tinospora cordifolia. The sequence continues at coordinate 7,801 of JAJIYU010013177.1, forward strand.
AATGAATGTGCAACGACTAGTTTACATTTATAGTTGACATGATCAACTATTGTTCATTTACACCCTTTTGGACCTCAGAAAAGTCATGGCTCTCTACATTTTTCTTAGCACCAGATGAACCGAAGGAGAGAGGAGACTGCTTTGTCCAACGTCTAATATCGTAAGCCTTCTTGAAGGGCTTCTTGTCCTTACTAAATGCTTTGCCAGCATTGTTTTTCTTCTCTGTTATGGCAATGGCAAGGTCATTTGGCAACAGCGATTTCCAAATGAAGGCGTGAAGAAGCGTAGAAACAAACAAAACTGACACCATCATGGAAGACACAAAGGAGAGAGTTAAAGCAAGTCCCTTGCTTAGAAAGCACGGAACCTGCTCAGCGTATTTGATTGTTGCCAAGGATGCCGTTGTCATGGGAAATGTATAAGACCACCATGCCACTGAGAACCTGCAAAAAACTTACCGTGTTAAGTTCGAGGTCATGCGTGGATGAGATTTCAATTTATATTCTTTATATGAACTTGAACTCCAACATATATTATATGGGAGAATAAGGTCTACTATTATCACTGGAATAGATAGTTTGTTAGTTACCCAAAGCCTCTGAAGAAATTGATCCGTACAACGAGTGAAAGATATAGAAACAAAGCGATGAAGTAGCAAGTTCTTGATAACCCATTGAATTCCCCATAGATGGTTTCCCAGGCAATGCTTGCCGCTGATGGTGCTGCAATGAACATACAGTAAACTGGGTGGAGCTCCTTAGGCAAAGCCTCACTTGTGGGCAATCTTTGGTACAATGTAACAAACAGCACCAAGTAATGTGCAAACCCAACTGCCCAAAAGAATTTTGCTGGCTCCTGCCATCCCACCTTTGATGCCAAGATTGCGCCCACAAAATTCCCAACCACAGATAGATGAGTCGATGGATTTGCAACCTTTGACAGACGCCTTTTCCCACCCGATAGCCATTGGCCATATATCTTTAGCTCGAGAACAAAAAGGGGCGCCATGAAGATGCACCAAATGGCAGGGTGTGGCGTATTCGGTAATATAATGGGAGGTATCCCAATGGCTAGGAACATGCATACAATCCATGGAGCAAAGAAGAAATTGACCCGAACAGGGTGAAAGTACTCTCTTCGAACGGCTTCGAAGTAGAAAACACACTTAAGTACATAAGTCACAGAGACTAAGATGAGGACTCCAAGGGCCAGGATCCAAAGAATTAGATTGATAACGATTGGAATATGGAGAAATTGGGTAGCCGAGCTTGAAGCAAGGGCACGCCATAGGATCGTTTGACTACTAAGGCCTAGACATATACCAAAGCAATTTATAGGAAATCGTAGGAGGAATGGCCATAGTTCATCCTTGGGAAGGAGGATATCTTCATTTTCCTGCAGCAAAACTCATATATTATGCATTATCTCATCTAGACTAATTGCATAATTTGGAAAGACTAATCCAATCTTATATAGTTTACCTTGACTTGGTCTAGTTCAGGGCCCCTCAGTGCAGCAAAGTACCTTCCTGCAGGAACACTTCTATTAACTTGCTCTTCATGGCCTCTAACCAAGTTATGATTATCAGTTTGTTGCAAACGCTCCGCATGATCACTGTCCTTTTTCAAAGGCAAGAATGAGTTTTGCTTGCTAAGTGTTGATTTGGTCCTGAAAATACTGAACTCGTCTTTCCTCCCTTCTGTGACAACTCCGTTATTGCTTGAACTGAAACCTCCGAAGCTTTCACCGCTCCTGGAAAGCAACTTCCTATCGCCATTAACCTTGGACTCCTTTTGCAATGCTGAGAAGCCAGTCTCCAGTGAGACTTGTCTGTTAAAACGCGCATGTGAGGTTCCCTTTGGATAATGATCATGGGGTTTGAGGGTCGGATTGCTTGATTGCTTTTCAGGCTTTCTGGTTATCTTAGATGGGTGGTGATCTCTATGTTCTTCTTCATGGAATACTTCATGAATATCCACAAAATGGCCTTGAGGAGAGCCTGGAGAAGCTGCAGTATTGTTAACCATTTTTGATTCTTAGAGGCCAAGGAGTTGTATTGTAGAGATTTGAGTTATGGCGTTAAATGGTTTGTTTGGTTGGAAAAGTGTGTTGCTTTTTGAGGATTATCTCGTGTGTGTATTAAAAATGTTGTGGTGAATAGGAGCTCTGGTTGATGGGATTGAATCCAGCCAGAGCAAACTTCATTAATCAATTATAGTCACGAGGAGCTGGTGAGTTAATTTTAGATTTATGTATCTAAAACATAATAAATGTAAATTGTGAAAATCATGCAACCAAGTGGGAGATCCATGCAACACAAGTTCACAATTGACTTCAAAGGCAATTTTGTATGGTACACAATCCTCATTATTTTAAGATGGAGTAAGCGAGAAAGATAAAATTTGAGCATAGGCCCATCTGATGGATTTTTTTTTTTTTCAAATAGCATTTGAAGTAAAAATTATGCTTGAAAGTTTTATGATTACACCTAAGTTGGAAGGAATAATTTTTTTTTCCTATATTATGCTTTATAATTAGGGAGATCAAAATATTAAAAACTTTTAAAACATGTAATACTAACAATTCAAGCTATGCTGTAAATATAAATAATGACGATAATGGAAGATGCAATTGAAAAGAATCATGTAAAAAAATCACTTTTGTATAAAATTTTTGTGTTATACATCTATATCACAATCTATGTCATTCACTTATATTGACATATGTGGCCTTTATTAGACTAAATTTCAATTAATCTAATAAAAACAATTTTGATCTTATGTTGTGTGATTGATAAATCAAATTGGTTATAAAGGAATTTTGGTAATCACAGCAAAGTTAAGTTTATATGGTTTTTTTTTTTTTTTTTGAGTAAAACATAAGTGTAAGGATAGTCCAAAATAGAGATTGTTGGATGATTAATTCATGAACTGTATGATTATCCTTGAGTCAAGAGGAATCTAACCTTTTTTTTTTTTTTTGTTCTATATTGTTATTGTTATCAGTAAAAGTGTTCATAAGAAAAATGCTTTTGAAACAACTTTTTATTGGACAATAGATCGTAAGCTTTCTCTTTTAGTAAAACATTTAGCTAGTAACTATTCAACCTAACTTGTAACTGAAAATGATTTTTGCAACAGTTAGCTTTTAACTTTGTAAATGAAAATAATAATGCTAATGGAAAGATGTATTTAAACTATGTTAAGATTACATTATATGAAAGTTTCATGTTACACATTCATATTCTAATCTATATCATTTACTTGTATTGGCAAATATGACCTTGTTAGGTTAAGTTATGGTAAATTTAATAAAATCTCTTTCTATCTTATGTTGTAAGATTGATAGACCAGATTAGTTATAGATACATTTTAGAAATGCTAACAAAATTGAATTTATTCTTTTCTTTTTCAAAACAGAATTATAATGCCACACAAATAGATAGGAGAGAGATTGTTGGATCATAAATTCAATGTTAGGTTTATACATGAAACAATTATTTTGTGGATTGTTAGTTTAGTTAAACCTCGTTAAAAACTAATTTAAATTTTAAGTATTATTAGTTTTAATATATCTACTATTTTGACTTGAATAGTTGGTTAATGAGTTAGCTGCATTTCTTGTGAGTCGACTCGTACATAGGCAACAGAGGTAAGATTGACGTGAGGGTCATATACATGCATCAATATTAATAGGTGGTGGCAGTATTGCAATTCCTAGTCTCCATAAACAGACATCCTATTGAGTTTCCAAGGTAAGGTTGAGGAGCCTAGGGTGCGAGCTCTTAGGATCCAATCATTGAGGTTGGTAAACTAAGGTCATACTTATTCCTTTATCCATCTATGAACAAAGGGTAAAATTTTGTCTTTCATGAACAGGGGGTACACCTAACATTTGTCTATTGGAGGGACGAGCATGACAAAATGAAACCTAACTATCAACATGCATGGTCTTACATGAAATGATAAAGCTATAATAGACCATAAAGAATCAACATAACACCCTTCTTATTAGTATTAAAGACTTAAGAACAAATAACTCTTCAGCAACCCTATTCAATGCGTACTTCAATTTATATACAATTTTCTTATGTACTAGCTTTTTAATTAATATTGAAAACTTACCTAAATTTATATTACGAGATCTAGTTATAAATAGAAAAGTAACTATAACTTAGTAATTATATAAGTCCCCGTTAAGGAGTCTAAAATGTGTGTTTGTAAGAATTCAAAATTTGTTTGAGTGAATTTGAATAGATTTGTTTATTGGTTATAACTTATTTGTATTTTTCGATAGTGGACTGATTCTCATCACTTATCAATGTAAGTAACAGTTGGACCACATTGAACTTATATGTTCTTCCCTATAAATTTCTTTTACATTTGTTTGAATATTTGATTATTTGAGTGTGTACATTTATTTGATTTGTGTTTTACTCTCCTTACACACAATAAATTGCTATTAGAAACAAAGTCAAGAAGTTATATAGTATGTATTAAAAGAGTAGAGCTATATTTGTAAGATCATTGTCGTGGTATCTCAAGGTGTTGTATTGCTAAAATATTGGGTTTTTCATGAACTTACCATCATGAAATTGTGATGAGATCATGTTAAAGATGTGTTGTTTTGCTAGTGTGGAAAGGAAGCATTTAATTTGTGCAGTGATTTTGTGCTTTAAGAACGTGAAGTGCAATGTTCTATTCGGATAAAATAACAAGTTTGTATGCAATAGAATTAGAAAGTCAAAGCGTTTTTTTAATGGCATTGAATATTTGAGATTTGAATGCCTTGTTTTCTCATCTTCACAGTTGTCGTTATGTTTAAAATTTTATTAATTACATTTAATAATCAATTTCGACATAATAATTTGATTTTGATTTTGAGTAAAATTGATTTGTGATTTGTGATGTTAAAGAAATTTTATAATTTATTTTGGTAGAGGTTAACTAGGACAATCAAATATTGTAAGTGTATATAATGCAAACATTGAAATTAAGAAATTTGATGACAAAAACAATTTTAACATGTAATAAGTACAAATCTGAAACATTATGACACAAAGAAGTTACATATGAATTTATTTGACTGACAAATATGTTAAATAATGATTGGACAGAGTTTAATCTGTATATATGTAGCACAATTGGACTATATTTGCCAAAGAGATTACAAATAGTGTCTAGCACAAAAATTTGTAGCATAGATGTGGTTTGTCTAAGAAAGAAAAATGTATATGATAAAATTTTTCATAAACATGTTGTATATGAAGAAAAAGCCATACATGTTCCATATAATAGAAGGTATAACTATGAATTAACATAGCAATGAATTTAATGACATTATTACATATTTATTAAATATTAATTAGAAGATTCAAGATGAAGATAAATCTCCATATTTATTTGTTTACATCCTGAATCATGTGAGCATTGACTACTATTTTCCTCTATGAAATAAGACTTTTAATTTTAATTATGTTCCAAATACACTCCTTTCAAATGAAATAATGAAGAATACTTAGTAATCTTTAGTAAAAATGTCTACTACAAGGGGTTGATATGATGGAAAACAATCTAGTAGGTAGTGATGGAGGGAAAAAATTTTATAAAGAAGGACATTGACAAAAGATGAATGCATATTTTGACATCAGAAGGAACATTGGAAGAAAAAATGTCCAAAAATTCAAAAAATCAATGTCATTATAAATGTTTTGCATGTTAAGGATGATCCAAGGTTTGATTATGTTATGAGTTGTTTATTATTAGTATGTGATCTTATAAACGAATTTTAATTCGCGTTGTTCTTATTATATATGTCTTAATAAAGATTGACTGTCAAATCTGGAATAAGGTGGCGATAGTTCAACATTTTTATAGATACCGACAATACACGTAAAATTAAAGGGATAAGTATAATCTAGTTAAAATAGCTTGATAGAATAATTAAACATTTGAGAAAAGTATGACATGTCAGATTTAAAAAAAAATCATCTTGGTGGATGAGCAAAATTAAATGCCTTTAAGGTTACCATTAAGGCAGGAATTCTGAGTATTGTACGCGACGTATTGGTGGTGATGAAAGGAATTATGAGAAACACTGTTAGCAAACCCACAAGTATACGAAATCGCAGCAGTAATATCCGAAAAGTTCGAGTATCATCCTCAGGGAATACTAATGGTGATTGAATTTTCTTTAACACCAAAGTTGGTAAAGATCTCAATTTTATCAAGACAAGATTAAAAATGATTAAATTGATTAAAACTCAGGAA
>JAJIYU010013178.1:0-14022 GCA_030144865.1 Tinospora cordifolia
ACGTGGCTTACTGTTTTGAGAGTTAGTATAATGTATAGGAAGTGAGAAAAATATTGTAGACATTTTGACTTAGGCATTCCGCTACTGCTACATTTAGGACAGTGTATATATCATTAACTTTTGTATAAAAAAAAATTTCTACTGTACTTACTTGTTCTAGTTGTTTCCGCATCTATTAAGATTACTCTGATAGTGTTATATATGGTGTTGTGAAGAGGCTTAACAGTGTTTTGGGCAAGGTCAGTTTGGGAATGAGTTTGTTAGAACATTGTGTCGGTCGGTTCGTCCTTCTCCCTAGGGAAGGGGTCCCGACAGCTCCAAACTTCTTCTGGAGTGATATAAGAAAGAGCTTTCGTAGGGGATCAATTAAGCAAATAAACAAACAGGAAACGACTTCAGCCCAAAAACTGTGTGGAATACCTTTGGCTTTTAACATACTTTGAGTCATATCCATATCATTCAGTTCTTTTACTCAACAACTCCATTGTGTTGTGGTATGTAGGGAGCTGTGATCTAATGCTTATTCCTTGATTTGTACAATAATCATTAAAAGCTTTGGAATGTGTACTCACCACCACCATCAGTTCGTAACACCTTAATATGACGACCGCTCTACTTTTCAACAAAGGATTTAAACTTCTGAAAGTAGTCAAAATTATCATATTTATACGCAAGGAAATAGACTCAAAAATTTTCTGTTGTAATCATCAATAAACGTAAGAAAATATTTGTTTCTTCCATTATTGGTAGTCTATATTGGACCGCATACATTAGAATGAATCAAATTCAGAAGATGAGTAGCAGCAAAGAGGTTGAGCTTGCAAATGGTTGTCGATGTTGTTTGCCAAGAATACAACCTTCGTAGAACTGTTCTGGATATGATTGACAACTGATAACCCTTTAACCAATTTTTTCTGAGCTAGAATTTTCAAATTACTAATATTCAAGTGCCCGTATCTCAAATGCCACAACCTTAACTCATCGATAATAATAGTTTGAAAACATGGATAAGTATCATTCTTAATCTCTATTTTAAATAAACGATTCTTCAAGAAAAATTTAAGAATAATAATACATTCTCTGTTGAGCATGGTTAAGTGGTTATCCTTCATCTGCATATGGTAACCTTTTTCAAGTAGTTGCCTAATACTAAGTAGGTTACTTTTCATATTTGAAACATAAAAGACATCAGAGATGTATTGATGATCACCATTCTTCAACTTGCTTAAAATGCGGCCTTTTCCAATAACTGAAATCTTACTATCATCGACAAATTTGACTTCTATACAAATTGATTCATCTAAGTCAACAAATAATTCACGTGTGCCACACATGTGATTAATGCACTCGGTATCCAGATATCAAAGATTCTTGCTGCCGTCGCCATCTTGAACTAATGTTGTCATCAATAGTGTTTGAGTAGCAGCATCATGATGCGTCTGGATGAATGATGTTTTTTCACTCAGATTTGTTGGCTGGCGATGCCAACATTCAGCTGCATAGTGACTAAATTTGTTGCAAACATCACATTGAATTTTAGATTTATCATTACTTCGTCCATGACCACCGCATCCACCACCAATGCCTCGACTGCTATTTGATTGCCACGACTTTGGTTTTGGTGATTTTTTTGGCCTCTCCCACGTCCTCGACCACAGCCACTGTAGTTTGATTGCCCTTTATTTTGATAATTGTTGGACCTGGAATTTACTGAATTTTTATTTGTATGTGAAGAGGCTTCAACCTTCAAAGCTTTTTTTGTGGGCTTTTCTACACTGTTTTCTTTCAGTCCCTACTCATGAGCTTGTAACGAACCAGTCAACTCATCAACTGTCAACGCAGATAGATCTTTAGATTCTTCAATAGCAACGATGATGTGCTCGAACTTCATTGTAAGAGATTGAAGTATCTTTTCAACTATGGTCACATCTTCGATCTTTTCATCATAGCTCTTCATCTGATTAATTAAGACCTATACTCGGTTAATATAAGTCTTAATAAACTCTGCATCCTCCATTTGAATCAGTTCGAATTGACGTCTAAGACTTTGTAGACATACCTTTCTAGCTTTATCTACACCTTTGTAAGATTTTTCTAAAATATCTCACGCTTCTTTCGCTGTAGTTGCTCGTTGTACCTTCTCAAAGGCAACATCATTAAGAGTATGAAGAATAAAATATAATATTTTTTTATCTTTTTTTCTATTTTCACATACTATATCACATTAATTAATTGGTAGGTTGTTACTTGGATCAACAAACCCATTCTCTATAATATCCACTAATTCTTGATATTCAAATAAAGTCTTCATCTGCTTGTTCCATCTATCATACTTCTTACCATCAAAGGCAAGGAGTGTTGGTTGATTGAAACCATTGTTGAAGGCCATTTGAGATATTAAATCTCAAATAAGTAATGGGTATTCACTTCAAAATTAAGAAGAAAACAATAGAGTTGCTACAACCAAGCCTATCACTTTAAGGAATAAAGTGATTAAGGTAATGAATTCTAATATATAAGTGGTTTAATAAACAACTTTACCATCCAAACTTCACCACCAAATTCTTGCACTGTCACCTTTTTTTGTAATGTTTTGTGCGACAGTGTAATAAGTCGTGCTTTGGTAACGAACTAATGATTTCTTTCACCTTTAATGCCAAAGATCAACTTTTCTGTACCTTTCAACTTTGATCTCTGTCACATTATACGCGACATCTTTCAGATTTGATCTATGCCACACGATCACTTTATTGAGTTGCTAATTTCACATTATACGTGGCTTACTTCTTCAATTTTTTTTCATTGCCTTCGCTTCAATTATCAGCAGGAGCACAATCCGCCATCAATGATCAATGAAAACTTTTCTTTAACCCATGATCAACCCGACTTTGATACTACTGTTGGAAAATAATACTCTCAAACTTTATTTCTCTATTGATTGATAATACAATGAATGTTATAGGGATGCATTTATAGACACCTCTTCTAACTTCTAAAGACATCTAAATTTATTAAATAATCTCATTTTGAGATTAACTCAAACTATTTAGTTCAATTCTATCCAAACTCCTAATTACAATTCAATTCTAATAAAACTAATTTGACTCAAACTAAAATTCTAGTAGATAATTTAGATTACAATTCTAATAATAAACTAATTATATACATATGGCTATATATATATAGCTTCATTGACTTGAAGTAAACTAATTTTAATCAACTACATATATTTTCTTTTGACATATATAATATGAAAACGATATATATGATTTACTAAAGTTAGCTAGTCTTGGCTTATGAACCTATAAAATATTCATTTGTGTATAGTTTCATTACAAACTAGTTGCAAGCCAAATATCAATTGAATACCCACAATTAACTATTATATATTAAAAGACTAACGAATAACAAGGACAAGTTGCAAGAGACAAGTTGCCAGCCATATGCTTAATAAAGAAAATGATGAAATGGAATTTTAAAGATTATTTCAATAATTTTTAATCTTTATAGATTTATTATTGATTTAAAAAATGTGACGACGACCTTATTCTCTTAGCACCCATTATTTGACAAATTGATTACATACCATTTTGAATTACATTAATGGCGAGTTAATTGATTAAAATTGATTACAGGTTAATTAGACGAGTTAATTATTTGAAAAATTGATTAAAATTGATTACAAGTCATATGAGTTGTCAAGCAAGGAAGGATTAACAAGTGTTAATTGCAGAGATTGGGTGGCGAATTATAAGCTACACTTGTGAATTAATGAAAGGGTGAGGTGGCACCTTGAATCCATGCAAACAAGAGAATGAGACGTTCATTCTCTCATAGACGTTTATTATTTTAGTATTTATTTTATTATATTACTTTATATTATACATAAAAAATGCTATAAATTTTTTTTTGGGTGAATCACTATACCACAATTAAATATTAAATAATGCTTTCTAATTTACAAAACTCAAGTGCGAAGCATTTGTTAAATATAAGACTGAATCTATTAAAAGGTCTTTTTTAAAAAAAACAGTAATTGTTAATTATTCAACACACATGAAATAAACAATCTTGAAGAGCTTTGAAAACATGTAGCATGAACAGAAAATATCAAAATAAATTAAATTAACTTAAATAACTCACAAATGGCATCATTAATTAGGATCAGTTTGATCCGCCCTGTTGGAATAAAAATACCGCTGCTCTGAACTTTATTACTTTCTAAACTGAATTCAATTGAATTGATTACATAATAAACCCATGGGGTCTATTTATAGAACACATTTCCTAAACTCTGTAGACTTCTAGATTATCAGGTAACCTAATTGGACTTTATCCAATATCTAATTGGATCTTATCCTAAATCATTATCTAATTGGACCTTATCCTAAATCATCAGATTGACTCAATCAGATAATCTAGATTATAGTATAATTCTAGTACTACTAGAATTCTATCACGCCCCTTGCAGCAATGTAATTAAGGTGCAAATTTGTTTAAAGATAACGTGTGCTAAACAGAATTACATATCATCTTCTTCTATTTTTACACCGAATTTGATATATATATATATATATATATATTTTCAATGAACTTGTTCTGTTATTTTGTTATAATTATTAATAAGCATATTGTTATTGAGTTTTTATTTGTTTTGCTTTAATATTTTTCAGTTCTTATTTGTTTTTCCTTACATTATTGCTAACATAGATAAAAGCACACTTATAATTAATATATTGAACCACATAGTCTTATGATACACTGTGTAGTTATTGCTACTCATGCTAGAAGAGCAGCACTATCATTGTAAGAGCAGCACGTTAGGAATGTTCCAATGTATAACAGTTGCAGTTTAGTATAGTAAGACACTGGAATACTTCCCAGAAGTTTGTTTGGCTGATTACAGTTACAATAACAAATAGTTATAGTTTGTTAGTTTGGTTGTTAGTCTGGTTGCAGTAATTACAGCAACAGACAGTTATAGTTTGTTGGTTTGGTTGTTAGTCTGGTTGCAGTTACAGCAACAAATAGACAATTGTAGCAACAAATCTCTCTGTTGCCTATGTTTTGTTGTGTATAAATAACGGGTCTTTGTATCTTGAGAAGAATTGAATAACATAAACATTTTCATTTTCTCCATTTCATTTCTGCTTCTCTGTTTTCTGCTATGCTACATTTTTCATTTTCTAATTCTCTGTTTTTGTAAATTCCTTCATGGTATCAAAGCCATCTAGCTAACGCTAATGGCAAATTCATCTTCAAACACACTTGTTCAAGGAACAACTCAAGGAAGCAACAGGAATGCTGCATCTCAAGCTTTTGGAGGAAGCTTGACACAATCCATGTCCATCAAATTGGACAAAAACAATTACATGCTATGGAAGTCTATGGTTCTTCCAGTGATACGAGGCCACAAACTTGATGGTTATCTGTTTGGCACAAAACAATGTCCACCTGCAACAGTCACGATGGTTAATGGAGAAGAAATGGAAGTGCTACCAAATCCATTATTTGAAGAATGGATGAGCAATGATCAATTGCTTTTAGGTTGGTTGCTAAACTCTTTAACAGAGTCTATTGCTGCTCAAATCATTGGAACATCATCATCCAATGACGCATGGTTGGCAATTGAGCAGTTATGTGGAGCTCATAACAAAGCACGAATCCAGTTGTGCAGAACAGGGATTCAAACCACAAGAAAGGAAGGATTAACAATGTCATAATATCTCACTAAAATGAAGGAATTCTCGGGTTCTTTATCAGCAGCAGGCCATTCCTATCATGTTGCAGATCTAATATCTTGCACTCTTGTAGGTTTAGGAACTGATTACTTACCCATAACCACATTTTTTCAAGATAAAGAATCTCTAACATGGCAAGAAATGCTCTCTTCATTGCTAAATTTTGAATCTCAGTTGGATCAACTGCATAAGCTCTCAATATGTCTATATCAAATCATTCATCTGTTTCTGCTAATACTGTTCTTACCAAAACAAACATTTCTACTAATCAATCTTCTGGCAAGAATTTTTTTTCTGGACAACAAGTTTATCAAGGTAACAATCAAGGTGGTTGTGGTTCCATTCAAAAGCAGCGTAATAATGGTAGAGGAGACCGAGGTCATGGTCGATCTGGATCAAACTTAAAGCCAGTATGTCAAATCTACGAAAAAATTGGCCATACAGCTGCAATCTGTTACTATAGAACAGATCTTGCCTACATGGGATCTGTTCCCTCTTCTTCTGCACAGAACAGTTCAGGGAGTGCATTTCTTGCTACACCTAGAGTTGTGAATGATCAAGCTTGGCTCATGGACAGTGGAGTAATGCATCATGTCATAGTTGATCCATCTAATGTAACACTCCGTATTTTACTTAGACACGTAAATTAATTTAAATAGAAGTAAATTAGAGGAGACTTTGTCAAAATTTTTGTATGGATATTGAGTAGGATTAAGTGTGAGAGGCTGACATAGTATTATATACGTAGATGTATTGTATATAGTATTATGTGCCGGCCGTGACGTCACTTTTACGAAGTGGGTTGCGACATCTAATCTCAGTAATATATTTGAATTTGAAGGTACTTCTTCACTTGTTGTAGGAAATGGTGCATCACTTCAAATTTCATATACTGGAAATTCCTCACTATCTACATCCAAAATGCCTTTGCATTTGGATAACATTCTGTGCACTCCTTCTATCAAGAAGAATCTATTAAGTATTTCACGGTTGACAGCTGATAATAGTGTCTTTATTGAATTTCATACCAATTCTTGGTTCATCAAGGACAATTAGACAAATCAGGTGTTACTTAAAGGAAATGTGAGGGATGAATTATATCAGGTGCAGTCATCGCAAGTACAAGGTGATTGTAATACTTCTCCTAATATTTCAGCTAGTGTAGCCTCTTATAGCAATTCAAATACACAAAACATATGGCATATGAGACTTGGTCATCCATCGTCCATTACTCTCTCAAAAGTATTGTCTCTTTGTAATAAGAAAGTTTTAGAAAATAAAACTGTTGAGTTTTGTAAACCATGTCAGCTTGGCAAATCACATTCTAGATCATATTCAAGATCTGAGAAATCTGCAACAACACCTCTTGATCTAATTCATACTCATCTCTGAGGACCAGCACCAATACTTTTTCATTCTTGATTTAGATACTATATTTTGTTCTTGGATGATCACAATCGATATACCTGGGTATTTCCTTTGAAGTTAAAATCAGATGCCTTCAATGCTTTTCTTGTGTTCAAATCAATGGTGGAAACTAAGTTTTCTAAAAAGATGAAAGCTCTTCTATCTGATTCTGGTGGTGAATTTTGAACTTTTACTAAGTTTCTAGAAGACTAAGGGATAGAATTTCAACACTCCTGTCCATATGAACATCAACAAAATGGACGAGTTGAGAGAAAACACAAACATGTCACTAAGATGGCTATAACTCTTCTTACACAAGCTTTATTACCATTAAAGTACTGGTGGGAAGCTATTCAAACCTCTGTTTATCTTATGAACATATTGCCTACACCTGTGTTACAACATCTTTCTCCCTTCCAAAGATTTTTTGGCAAGCTTCTAGATTACATGTCCTTGAGAAGCTTCGGCTGCTCATGTTTTCCTTGCCTAAGACCTTATCAAAAATCTAAGTTTTAGTTTCATTCTGTTGAATGTGTTTTTCTTGAATACAGCAACAATCATAAAGGATACGTGTGTTTGAGCAAGTCTGGAAAAATTTACATGTCCAGCAATGTTTTATTTAATGAACAATGTTTTCCTTATCAAACTCTATTTTGTCCCTCAGAATCTAAATCTAACATTCCACCATCTTTTTCTTCCATTAGTCTTCCTAATACAGTTGTTTCTACTTCACTATTAAGGTCTACTTCATCTGATTCGAGCTCAATTCCACCTAATTTGCATTTTCCTGCAACTCAATCGTCATTTCCAAACAACCAAAATGACTTGATTCCTATCCCATATTCTTCTCCAAATATTTATGAACCTATTCTTCCTTCTCATCCGATGATCACTCGTTCAAAAAGTGGTATATTCAAACCCCAGGCTTATAGTGTTAACCCTCTTGGTTCTACACCTTGTTCTGTCAAAGAAGCCTTAACTAGCAACTGTTGGAAAAATGTTATGCTTGATGAGTTAAATGCCTTATATTCAAATGGAACGTGGTCTCTTGTTCCTCGTGAGCCCTCTCAAAACTTGATAGGCAACAAGTGGGTTTTAAAGATTAAATACAATACAGATGGCTCAATCAGTAGACATAAAGCTCATCTCATTGCAAAAGGGTTTCATCAAAATCCTGGCATTAACTATAGCGAGACGTTTAGTCCTATCGCCAAGGCATCTATGGTCAGAGTGTTTATTACTTTGGCAACTCAAAGAGGTTGGCCTATCAAGCAATTAGATGTGAACAATGCATTGTTGAATTGAGATCTAACTGAGAAAGTATCCATAGTCCAGCCAAAATGTTTTGTACATTTATCGAAACCTGATTATGTATGTCAATTGCATAAGGCGTTGTATGGTTTAAAACAAGCACCTAAAGCCTGGTATGAAAAATTGAAGGCAATGCTTCTATAACACCCCAACCATCATATTTTTAAGCAGTATACATTGCCACCGTTCTCTTAACAGTGGACTTAACAAAATGGCGAGTCGGGCCAGTGCTACTTTACAAGTGACACACACTTGTGCTTTTCTTTTCAATATCTCGTGCCTTTTTATAGAATTCAAGAATACAAAAGTTTCAATAAAATCAAGGCAAATTAAAAGAGATAAAGAAATTTAAACTATTTTATTCATAATAGAAATTGAAAGTACTAAACTCTTCAAAAAGAACTAATAGTTATAGCGGAAGACTTCAAAATACCTTTCAGTAGAAAAGCATAAAAACTTTGGGCAAAATGCCCTTAAAATTCTAAAAAAATATAATACTATTAACACTTTCTAAGAAATTATCTATATTCAACTGCTCCATAGATTTAATGTTCCTGAAAAATAAGAAAGGAAGGAGTGAGCACATAGCCTAGTGGATCATTTTCGAACAAACATCTTTCATATTCAAACTCATAACACAATCATAATTCAAACACTTGCAAATATTAGGCATTTCAAACAATAATTTGTTTAAGTCGAGTCTCAGACCAAAAGGACCTTTAATCCCTTGATGTTCTTTACTAAGTAAATAGGGCACACTTGACATCAACCCGTTAGTGGCATATGTCGACATCAACTCGTTACACATGGTGACCCACCACTGGTACACAACCCTCAAGTACTTACGTCTGAAAACCATATGACCTAACTCATATGAAAAGAACATTCATAGTGTCGCCATGACCACTATGATGGTACGTGGTTATTCTCTCCATCGTCTTTGATTGATTCTCACATCATGATCTCATAAAATAAACTTCAAAATATGAAATAAAACTAAAATTCAGAATATACACAGTCAATTCATGAAACACTCATAAAATATGCATCATACTTTAATTTAAAAGCCTAAGCATGATACTAACATGGCATGGATGATATGATTGCTCAAACATGAATTAAAACTAAAATACGGAAATAAACATTTAAAATTCTGAAACTGAAATTGAAAATCTTTGATTTCAATGAAAAACCATAAACAATGATTATGCCATGAATTTAAATAAGAACAGAAGGGTGTTCTAGAAATCACTTCCACCTTGTGACGCTTTCTTCCGGAATTTTGGCAACAATTCCCCCCACGTACTAATGCCAATGAAGATCGCCCAACTTAATTCTCTAAATTTGAGAGAAGAACTTCTCACATACACAAGAAGGGAAGATGGGAAAAGAAACTAGGAAGAAGGCTTAGAGAAAACAAGAAGAGAATTCAACTTTTATTTTTTTTGGAATGAATGAAATTGGGGGCCTAGGGGAGTTTATTTAGATTTTTCAATGGAGAAAATTAGAAAGTTTTGTGTCCTTCTTTGAATAAAACACCCTAATTTTCCTAAATTTCGTACTTTCTAATTTTTGGAGCAAAATGAGTATTTTCAGATTTTTCGAATTTTAGAAATATTTTTTGAAATTTAGAAACTATTTTTTGGAATTTTTGGATATTTTTTCGTATTTTTTGTTAATTTTAATGTAATTTTTGTATTTTAAATTTTGGCTTTATTCTGATTCCTCGGATTTTCCTCGAGACACGCATTCAGATTTTGATCGGAACCGTTGGATTGATCTCGAATCAATCAACAGAATTTAGATTCTCGATCTCAGCCGTTAGATTTCCTCGAGCGCATCAACGATCGTGATCTAATCAAAATAGCTCTGATTTGAGCCGTCCGATGATCCTCGAGCGCATCAATGTTCGCGATTACCCAAAACAATTTCGATCTGGATCGTTGGATGATCCTCGAGCATAGCACGGTTTCACGATCGACAACACGACTTCGATCTCGACCATTGATGATCCTCGATCACAGTGTGCGCATCAACGTTCACGATCAACGAATCTCGTTTTGTCCTCACGATCGTCCTCGAGTCACGCACTTGGATCTCTGGCTGTTCGATCTTGATGATCTAGTGCACCAGGGCGTTCGTTTTGGCTTTAATCCCATTCGTTGGATTTTGGCATATTGTTTTTGGACCGTAGGATGCATTTTAAGTTTATTTTTTTGATTTTTCAGCCGAATTTCTTGCTTTCTTTTCGAATTTTTGTCAAGCTTTCTAATCCTGTTTTCTTCAAAAATTGCACATATCCTTGTATTTGTTGCTATGATATCCCATTTTATGCATTATAATCATATTTTTTTTCTTCCAAAAATCCCTTAAATTAATTTTTATCCCTCATTTGGGTAACTAGGACTTGCCAAAATTCTCCTTCATCAATTATATATAATTTTCTAAATAAAAATTCAAATTTCATATAAACTTTTCGAGATGTTACAGCTTCTTAGCTGAAATTTTTACAATTCTCGTGTTGATACTTCTTTGTTCATATTTCATCAACAGTCTGTCAGTATATATATACTAGTATATGTTGATGACATTCTTATTATTGGAAATGATAGTGCAAAAGTTGTTGAGTTAGTGCTGTCACTAAATTCCAAGTTTGCTCTTAAAGATCTTGGTGATTTATATTTGTCAAATATAAAGCTAAAACTATTAAAAGGTTTTTGTTTTTTTTTCATCAGTAATTGTTAATTATTCAACACACATGAAATACAAAATTTTGGAGTTTTCCAAAACATGCACATAATGAACAGAAAAAAATTAAATTAAATTAAGTAACTCTCAAATGGAATCATTAGGATCAGTTTGATCCACCCCTTGCACCAAATTAAGGTGCAAACATGTTTAAATTTCATCTTCTTCAATTTTTACACCAGATTTTTTTTTTCAATGAACTTGTTGAGTTGTTTTGTTATAATTATTAACAGGCATATTGTTATTGAATTTGTATTTGTTTTGCTTTAATATTATTCATGTCTTATTTGTTTTTCCATTATTTCTAACATAGATAAAAGCACAATTATAATTAACATATTGAACTACATAGTCTTATGATACACTTTGTAGTTCTTGCTACTCATGCTAGAAGAACATTACTATCATCCCCTATCAAGTTTGTGATACTGCTAGCTTTAGGTAATGACCATTCAACAAGTCCCTCTAATTGCTCAACTTTGCACAGCAAATTTACAGTGATTCGTCAACCATCTGTTCACCATACACAGATGACTCATCGGGATCACTCAGGGGACAAGGCATTACTAATTCTCTCTCTGGAGCCTGTGTCACAATCTCACGTAATAACAAAGTCAACAGACAAAAATAACCATATAACAACTAAACGTGATATCATAGAAAATTCAACTATTAAGACTAATCATCATTGAAATAATTCACTTACATGTCAATGGAACCAAATACTATTTGGGCCTAGTGCCTCTTGTTGTTCAACTTACAAAATAGAAATAATTATGAATCTATAGGGTTACCATGCCCAACAAAACTGAAACCACTACCAAAACAAGACATCAGCTATGAAGATATCTCAAAGAGCCAAGTGGATCAAACCAAATTTTTTAACCATTATATCAACTAAACAAACACACATATCATACACTTTCGAACATTAGGCATTTCAAACAACAAATGGTTTTATGCCGTTGTCAACACCATAAGGTCGGTTACCTATTCAGAACTCTAATTAGGGAGTGAGGTCCTTTGTGGCCCTCAGTCCCATCTCACCATTATCACCATTGTGATAGAAGTATCAATCTAAAGAATCAAATAAACGGTTAAAGCTGAGTTTGGGTTGGAGACACTCACAATATGACAACAAACATTATATGTTGTTGCAACATGGGTTTTTTTTATAATGGATGACATCTAATGTTCAGTCATCACCTCGGTATGTGATAAAAATCTTTATTGGTCTTTTCTTAGTGAATTTCATAACACCATACAATCCATATCCATTAACTTCCAAAATAGTTGCACAACATTTCAACCATTCAAACTCATATGATTAGTAACAACAAGGAAGGATATTTCATAATATTTATCATGCTCTCATCCAAGTCATTTAATCATATAATGAAACTCACACATGTGTGACTTAATTAAATTGAAATAATGATTTAAAATCGTAAGTAATCTCCACTTGTCCAGATGTCCAATTGGCTCAAGATCCACACTGCCTCTAGATCTATCCGAGATGCTAACTTAATTTAAATCAACAATTTTTTTTTAGTCACTTTATTTTTCATCATGAAACTTATGTTTCATTTTATTATTTATTTTTTACTTTTTATTTTCATACTACACCATCATTATTTGCAGTCCATTCACAATTTTTTTTTCAATGTAATGTATATTGTTGTCCTAGTTTATTTGTGGACTTAGCCAACAATAGTATTTTTCATTCATGATGTAACGAACCATATTTTTTAACATGTATTTTCACGTATTTTTTTGAATTTTGAATGAAAATACATAAATTTTCTCAAATTTTTGCCCATTTAATTGGAGAAAATCGGATTAATTGAAAAATATAATTTTTGAAAAGAGAATATGATGATTATTGGAAAAAATATGATTTTTGGGAGAAAATGTGTTTTTTGTGTTAATTATATAAATTTTTGGCACGAATAATGAATTTTTAGGTAATTAATTATTTTTTTTGAAGAAAAATAACAATTTTTGGATAAATTAGATTATTTTTGGAAAATAAATGTGTGAATATTGAAATGGGTGGTATGATTGAAAATTTTGAAGAAAGAGGAGCGGCAAATTAAATAATAATGAATAAAAAAATTAAAAAATTTAGTATATATACATGTATGTATGTATATACAAAAGGGGATTAAAAGGAAAGAAAAGAAAAAAAAAAGAAGAAGAAGAAAGGGGTGCTCAAATCTTGGTTGGGCCGGCCCAACACCAAGCCCAACACTCAGGCCCACGTAGGTACTGTTCACTTTTCCTCCCGTCTTCTTTCCCTTCCCCCTGTTTTCCAAGCAGAATTTTTGCAACTCAAACCACCATATTTCCATGATATTTGCCCATGGTTTTGGCTATTAATGCACCAAAAAACAACTCTCCATATTTCCTGGGGTATTGAGCCACGAACCAGAGTATTTTTAGGCCAAATGGGTGGCCATATGATGTTCAAACTTGCTGCCAAAATTCATACAAAAGAACACCAAAACACGATTGTTGTAGAGAAATTGCAGAAACCTTTCACCTTCAAGCCCCCATACCTCATTCATCCCATCTCCGATTTGGGCGTTCTTGTAGGCATTGAAAAGCCCTCAGTGTCATCCTCAAGAAGGCGTAAGCCATTTGTCGAAACCACCAGTCGTTTGAAGCAGAAACAACCACAAAGTAAGTTGTTTGCCAATGTTGATGTAACGACCCATATTTGTGAATATGTATTTCCGTGTGTTTTTCTAGAAATTTTAATAGAAATACATGAATTATTCTCAATTTTTCTTAATTTTGAATTACTTATTGAAGA
>JAJIYU010013179.1:0-14019 GCA_030144865.1 Tinospora cordifolia
ATAAATGATCAAATCTATTTTCTAGAAAAAAGAAATTATTTTTTTTCAATCCCTGTGGATCGACCTTGTCTTGTGCTACAATTTACCTTGTGCACTTGCAAGTATTTTTTTAGATCTATTCAAAAGATCACATCACTTAATTATTGGTCTAGTCAATTTTGAAAAAACTTGGATGAATCGATGATAGTATCCAGCCAAACCTAGGAAGCTTCTAATTTCTATGACAGTCGTAGGCTGCTTCCAGTTTGACACAACCTCTACTTTCTCAGGTTTTATAGATATCTCTTCTGGTGAAACCACATGGTCAAGGAACTTAACCCTTTTCATCCAGAACTCACACTTGCTAAGCTTGGCATATAGTTCATTTCTTCTCAGTACCTCCAAGATGATATGTAAATGCTCCACGTGTTCAGCCTCTAATCTAGAGTAAATAAGAATGTCATCCACAAATATCACGACAAACTGATCTAGGCACTGTTTGAAGACTCTGTTTATCAGATTCATAAATGTAGCTGGCACATTGGTTAAACCAAACGACATCACAATAAACTCGAAGTGCCCGTATCGAGTTCTGAAAGTTGTCTTGTATATGTCAGACTCTCTGATCCTTAGCTGATGATACCCTGACCTTAGATCAATCTTGGAGAAGTGAGTGGCTCCCGTCAACTGATCAAACAAGTCCTCTATTCTAGGCAATGGGTATTTGTTCTTTATCGTTGCTTGGTTTAGCCTCTGCTAGTCCACATACAATCTCAAAGATCCATCCTTTTTCTTCACAAATAGTATTGGAGCTCCCCATGGCGACTCACTAAGTCTGATAAATCCCTTTTTGTTGAGCTCATTTAATTGTGTCTTCAGCTCAATTAGTTCTACTGGTGTCATTCTGTAGGGCAGAATGGCTATGGAATCAATGCTTGGATGCAACTCAATCTTGAACTCCAATTGTCTGTGTGGTGGGAGTTCAAGTAGATCATCTAGGAACAAATCCGCATATTCCTATACTACAAACTTCTCCTGTATTTCCCTATACTTTACAACACTCTCTTCTAATAATTTTCTGAAGTCCTCTTTCTATTTTTTTAGAGTATAACATTGCTAACATAGGACTCCTTGGTAGTCTCTGCATGTTCCCACTTATCTTTAGTACCTCACCAGATGGTAGCCTCACAATCACTCTTCGTCTCTGACAGTTGATCCGTGTTTGATACTGGGTTAACTAGTCCTACCCAATATCACGTCATATCCATGAAAATGGAATGCACAGAGATCAATTGAAATTAGCTTGTCTCCAAACCTAAGGTCACATCTATAATCTCTTTGAACTCACGGTAGTCCCAATGGGTGTGGCTATGTCTAATGTCACTAACAACAGACTTGTTACCAATTGCAATTTATCCAATGGGTTCTCAAAAATAAAGGATCTAGTGGCTCCCGAATCAAACAAAACTTGGATAGCGACGCCAAACAAAAGAAATGTGCCTTCCACTATTGGAGTGGGATTAGTTTGGGTGTCTATGGCATACTGTCGAGCTTGATTTATCTGCTGTGGCTGGGTTTGTGGCTGTCATCTCTATTGTGGACGACTACTCTGCCCACGTGTCTAATGCAACTATTGAGGGGTGAGAGCTGGTGCTCGGTAGGACAGTGTCTAGCCAGATGCCCTCTCTAATTGCACACAAAACATAACCTTTGTCTCTTAGCCCTCTCTCTCTCTCTGATCGTCAGTGGCACAGCCTGGTCGAGTCTATTGGGTCTGCTGCCTATCATAAATTTGTGTCTGGCTTTGAGACTGAGGCGCTCTATACCCATCCAACCTACTCTTCTTCTTCTATGGGGCTCTTGAGACCTGACATGGCTATGACCTCTTGTTTTTGTTTGTTAGCGCATGCTCATACTCGAGGTCTTGCTTGACCAACTATGTTCTCTCTACTATCTCTCTCAAGGTAGTTTGCTTTAGAGGAGCTATGATCTTCTTAATCTCTACCTTCAGTCCCTTAGTAAATCCATCTATCTTGGACTGCTTATTTTTAATCAGCTCTAAGACGAATCTAGATAGCTCGATAAATCTCTACTCATACTCAGCCACTGTTATGGTCTTTTGAGTCAGCTGCATAAACTCAGTCTGTAACTATCTGGTCTTTGCTGTAGAGAAAAAGTGACCATAGAATAGAGCCTTGAACTGCTCCCATGTCATGGTAGACTCATCCACTATGGGGTCATTCATAATCACCTTTCACTAATGATAGGAGAGTCCCACAAACTGATGCACTGCTAGAGCAACTCTCCTGGGTCCAGTAACCCCCATAGCATTCAAATACTTGTTCATTTCGATGAACAATTTGTCTGCTGCCACATGATCAGCCACGCCCTCAAATGCACTGGGTCATAGCTTCTGGAACTCAATCAATAAATCCTTCTACTCCCTCTCATACCCTGTCAATCGGTCATGTGCTCCTGGACCAGTAGGAGTCGGTCCCTGATGAGTATGGGGCTGGGCTTGTGCCTATGCCTCTAGCCGTGGTTGCATCGGCATCGGTGTCAGTGTCTATATCGATGGTTGCAGGATCCTCATGACCTACTCCACTACACTCTGAGTGATCTTAGTAATCATCTCGAGCGTCACCATCGCCCGTACTGGCGCTGCTGCCCCTGGGGTCTCCTTGTCCCCCTGCCCTGACTCGTCTGTGTTGGCATCTCTAATTGTGTTCCTTCTTGTATTTCCCCTTGTTCTCGCCATTATCTACAAGTTCAAAGTCACTTTTAGTATTCAAATCATAATGAAACAAAATCTTTCAACATTCAAAGGTATTCATTCCTTATCTGGCGACTATTTGGTCGAAACTATTTTCTCATGTTATTCGTACTACCATGGCTCTAGATTCATGTTTCTAAGTTCTTAATTGTTTAGTGGCCTATTGGTTTATACTTCTAAGCTATGCTTTGAGGTTTCCATCCCTCATGAATGTTTTTGGGGTACTATATTCTTGGTCTCATGTGGCAATACTCAAAATAATTATACATATATAGCAAGAAATCACTCATTTAATCAACAAGCAATACACGCTAGCATAGTAAAATTCCAAGCTTCCATCTGTGCCTCCAGGTCTGTGCGTCCCATACCACCCTCGCCCATCAACATAGACTTCTACTCAAAGATTTCACTACACCCACACAATTTCGCAAATGTCTCAATTTCTAAGACTTCGCAAGCCCCACCATGCTTGACCATCCCATACTAGTCAAACACAGTGCATACAAGTTCTTCCAAAGATATCAATCATTCACCGAACATGGTTTGTCAATCTTCGAGTCCAGGATTCCTCCATACCCCCAAATTCCTATGCGTCCCATACCACATAAAAACCAGAGATACAAAGATCCTCCCGATCTCATGTCCTAACCAATCAAGTATTCATTTTCACACATTTTTAGTTCTACCTTATGTCTTATAAGCTTTTATTAGGTTTATGATCCACGATGCCTTCGTGGCAAAACCCCGTCTCTATCTACAATCTCTAAGGTTTCCTCCTTCGACTGAAAGATTTCTTTCGCCAAATCAACAGTGACACTTCTTTTCTTTTGATACCATCAGTCCAAAATTACCCTAAGGACATTTCTAGAGTAGGCATCAACCCTTAAGGACACCCCCTTGGAGCAGGCATCAAACCATCAGGGACACCTGACCCAAAGGTTGGCATTAGACCCTCAAGGACATCTCTCCAAGACGACATCAAACTATTTGGGACACCTCTCAGGACAAGCATCTCACCTGTGAGTAAACTTAGGATGCGTTGTCATCATTGTTACATTCTAGCAACCTAATCACCTAAAGTGACATCTATCCATTTATTTAAACATTCGCCCAGTACATCTAATAACACGTTTTGATACCAACTTTGGTATTAGAGGAATCATCTTTTTTCCATTGAGTTACAGCCTTAGCTTTGATACAAACTTTGTAACACCTCGACCCCTAGTTTGTGCGCCCCTCGAGCCCCACGCCCGTTTGGCAGGAGAAGCAGCGAAGAAACATCTACCAAGAGCAGGAGCGTCACTGAATTCATCTACACTCTCTATCTTTCTATATCTTTCTTTTTTTTGAGTAATAATAAAATCAATTTAAATAAACATGATTTTTTTTAAAATAAAACTTTTATGTAAATAAAATGGATCAGTAAAATTACAAATGAAATGAGAAGCATCAAGTTGAAATTTAAACAATTTAAAGGTCTCTGAAATAAATCTAAAACATTTAATCACATATAAAACGTTTAGTCCAAAAGAAAGAGCACATGCCTTGTTTCAAATTAAATTACAAAAAAGATAGGATATACAAAAAGTATCTAACAAAACAATTAAGCCTTCCTTAGTATCGGTCGACTTGTGCAGCATTAAATGTCACCTTAAAAAGAAAAGTAGGGTGAGCTCGAGAGCTCAATGGATTTACAACACATCACTAGCATTATTCAGACAAAAATACAAAACATGCAAATACTTTCATTACATTAAGGCGTTTCAAACACTTTATTATTTTATGTCACAATTAAGAATGAAAGGTTTGTGGCCTTAGTGTCCGCCTCATGGTCCTGGAGCGAATCTGGAGGTAACGCCTGAGGGTCAGTTACCTTTTGGGACCCTAACAGGGGCGTGAGGTCTGAAGTGACACCCAGCTCCGTAGCCAGTTTAGCTGAGGACACCCACAATAACACCCAAAGGCCAGTCATCACCTTGATATGTGGTTTTAGTCTTAATTTAATCATCTTTAGTTTCACATTTCAACACATCAAGATATGAAAATTAAACATGCAAATCATCCATGTAAATCAAAGCAAGAAATCCTTCTTATTATTCAAGCATGCAATCACGATAAGAAATTTCAACATCCATCATGTTATTTTAACATTCAAATAATCAACACAATCAATGTTCATTCAAGCAGTCCTAGTATGCTTCTATGCATCTAATTTAAACACACATCATTTTCAATATTTAAAGTTTGAATAATAATAGAGAGTACGGTAATTACATCCACATAATTTTCTCAGGTCCCTCGCGCCTCTGCGCCGCCCTTCGCCACTCTTTGATTTTTAATCCGAAAAATAAAAATCAAGCTTGTTGATTCCATAGCCCCTACAACTCATTCAAATCGAATTTTAAAATAGTTTCTCAGGCTTTGATATTTTTATTTTTATTTCATTTTATTTTTAAAGTGCTCGCGAGGTTCATATATATATATATATATATTTGAAACATATTCGATGTGTCTAACAAAATTTTATTTCGCTTCTAATGCATCCAAAAAATTAAATTTTTTACAAGAATAATTTGTAATAGTATTATTAAAAATAAATCCTAAGTTTTGAGCATTCAAAAATGCAAATGTCTTGTGTTCGTGAGCCTCAAATGCGGAGGGTTCAATGTGAAGGTCTCGCAATCCCTCATATGATTTATACTTCAAAGGAAAATCATATACACTAGGAAATGAAATTTCTAACAAGAAAACTTGATTCAAAGAGGGGGTTTTGCAATTTTTTACCTTCACGCGAGCAACAAGCTCACAGATTTGAACTTCACGGATTTGAAAATCTGGCAGAGTTTCCACAATAAAAACACTTCAAGAACACTAAACTACTCAAGAATTGTAATTTCTTACTGAAAACACTCACGAATAAAAGAGAAGTGAGAAGGGGTGCCAAAAAAGGCTTAAAAAGAACAAGAGAGACTTATTAGCTCTTGCTCTGGGATGAAAAAAAAGTGAGCACAGGGAGCCTTTACATAGATTTTCAGTGCACATAGGGGGGACGGTTTGGGAATCTTGCATCAGACACTTTCAAATTTGTAATACCCTAAAATTTTTTTAACGCTTGCACGTCACTTCGGAGAATATACATATATATATATATATATATATATAATAATAATAATAATAATAATAATAATAATAATAATAATAAATGAATAAGTAAAATACTAATACAAAAAGGATAATTATAGAAACAATAATAAGTAATAATATATATATATATAATGAAAACCTAAAAATAATAAAAATTGCACGAAATTTCAAATGCATGATTTTGGCAAAAAAATATAATAACAATAATAAAATAAAAATAATAGATACTTATTATTTTTCTTTCTTTCTTTTCTTTCTTTCTTCACTCAAGTCTTAGACAAAAAAAAAACAAAACAAAAACAAAAACAGAAACAAAAACAAAAACACACATCCTGTGTGTTTCTACGTGAAAGAAGAAAAAAAAAAGGGGAAGAACGCAGAGACTGTGATTCTGCGTGAGAACAGAGGAAAGAGGATAAACAAAGAAGGAAGAAGGAAAAAGAAGGGAGGAAGCAGATCTGGTGCAAATCTATTGTTGTTGGTGCGCAAGATCACAGATCTATGATTTGGGAAAATAGAGGAAGAAGAAGCAGCTATGTTCGTTGTTTACAACCGGCGAATAAAGAAGAAAATGGAAGACGCAGATTGTTGCGTCTTGTTTGAATAAGAAGGCCGACGATTGCTGCGATTTGAGCGCACAAAGGAATGATCAGCTGCTAGTCGTGCGAAGAACAAAGACAATCTGCGTGTTATGCATGTTCTTGCATGAAGAACAAATCGAAACCAGCTTGTTGTTGGTGCTACCCGCACGACAAAGATCGAAACAAAGATTTGTAGCTGCTGGTATGCAAAGAACAGAGGAACGAAAACAAATCTGCGTTGTTTATGCAAGGAGGAAGGAACTACCAGTGATTCGAATGCAGATATGGTGTGTTCCCTGCGCAATGAAGAAGGAAGAACAGAAAAAAGAAGCAATTATAGCTACTGGTGCGTCCGTGCGAGGAAGAAGAAGAAGAAAAACCAACGTGTTGTGCATTTTCCATGTGAAACGAAGAACATGATCTGTTGCTGGTGTGTGCGCATGAAGAAGAAGAAGAAGAAAAACTAGCGTGCTGGTGTGTTCTTGCGCGAAGACGAAGAAGAGCTACTGCTGGCGTGTTCCTACGCCACGAAGAAGAAGAGCAAAACCAGGAGCCTTGCTGCTGGTGCGTCCTTACGCAATGAAGAAGAGGCAACTTGTTGCTGCGTAGTCTACATGAAGAAGAAGCACTGGTTACAATGGGTGTTCTTTACATATAATGTGTGTATGTGGGTGTAGCACAAAATACTTGGAATACGGGCAAGGGACCGTAAATCCAATGGAATATGATATAAAAAATTGTCTTTCCACTGAAGGGAAGGTATTTTGATAAGAACATCAAGGGATTGGACCCCCCTTCAGTCTAATGTACAACCATGAATAAGAAGCTATTTGAAATGCCTAATGTATGCAAGTGTTTGAATTTGAATGTGTTATTAGTTTGAATTAGTAACTTGGTTGTTTTTAGAATAATCCACTAGGCCATGTGCTCACCCTTTCTCTCTTATCTTTTCAGGGAATTGAATTAAACAATAAAACATACAAAGGCTTAGAATGCTTACTTTTAGAAAGTTTCTATTTTTATTTTAATTTAAGGCATGTTGGCCAAGTTTTGAATTTTCACTACAAGTTTCTATTTTGAGTTGTGTACTCTTTCTTTTTAGAAGTTTAAATTTGAAGTCATGTACCCACTTTTATTAAATTAATAAAGATTGAGAAAGTTTTCTTTTATCTCTTGTGCAATTGTCTTAGTGAATGTTTTCAATCAAATAAGGCATGAGATAATTGAATTAGAAAGACAAGTTGTGTACTTATAATTGTAAATGGACCTTGGCCAGCCCTGTGGTTAAACCAAATTGAAAGTCTTGGGGGGCCGAGGTGTTATATATAGTATAAGCTTTTGCTGTCTCCATGAAGAAGTCTCTAATTCTCTTTGAATTTCTTTTATATCTACCCATTAGGTTGTTTAACAAGTGAAAAATACATGCACAATGACTAACCCCACGATATACCAACATAGTTGCTACTTGTATACTCTCGTGCCTATATGCATATTCCTCTCCTAGTTTCATATGTATCCTTGAATCTCATAAAAAATCATGTCCAAGAGTTGTCATTTTCTGAATCTACAACTACAAATGCTAGAAGAAATATTTTACCTGATGCATCCAACATAGATGCAGTAATTAGTTTTCCCCCATATGTTGATTTCAAAAAGGTTCCATCTACAACAACAACTGGTCTACAATATTCCCAACTCTAAATAGAAGCGTATATGTCGTGACCCTTTTATCAGGTGATGTCACGACCGACACAAAATTCCTAAACATGTCAGAAACCTAACTTGTTAGAAAACTCTGTAAGCCTTCCCAACCACATTACCAATTTCTTGAAAATTTTGACAGAGTCTCCTCTAAAAATATAACATGTCACCAAATTCAAATCACCTGATAATAACAATCAATATAACAAAAACATATGTTTCTTTATAAAATTAATCATACATCCACAAAATCTATAATTTGTTGTGATGATACATTCAGATGTAACTTCAAAAGAACCTAATAATAATTTTACATCATCTTTTATTTTCCTTTTTTGTCAGAACCTAGAAAAAATAATGAAAAATAGAGTGAGCAAACAACAAGCTCATTGAATAATCTAACTTATGGTATCATACAACCATCATATGTATAAAACATGCGAAATAAAACCAATTTCAAATCTCTTGCAAAATGAAATAAATGTAACATACATGCATAATGTAATGTGTGAACATGGATTCAATTTCAATAATATGCAATCTTTTTTAAAAACATAAACCATCTCCCTCCTTTCAAGTAACAAAGCGAATCTGCTTCTCACCGCACAAATGATGTGTGCACCGAACCTTTAGTTATCCAATTATCTATTCATTTCTATCTCATTCATCTCGTGTCAGGAATGCACCAACCAATGTCACCACAATGGTCAATCGTGCGAGTCTGTTCCCTGAGATTATGACTAATAGAAATGTTGTCATGTCAATAACCTACTTAGGTATGTAATTGACATACTACCATGCATCAAAATCATTTCATGAAATTCAAATAAGCATAAAATGCGACATATATCATTCTATGTAATAAGAATCAATGGTTGTAATTTAATACTAATGTCAGATATAATATCACAAGTAAAGATTACTCACAAAAATTAACGATCTACCAGTTCCTAGTATCCAATAAAATTTAGTCTCTACAATACTAATATAATCCTGTCACCAAAATAATTGATGTGTCAAATCAATTCAACTCATTTATCATTATTTTATAAATTATTTTCAAAGTATTTACAACTTATATTTGACCCAATATATTCATTTGACTCTACAAATTGGTGCGCATTAATGCAAAAATGCTTAATAATCTTTAATAATATTTTGGCTCATATAAAATAATTTTATAGCAAAAAAAAAAATCAAAAATAAGCTTTTTAATTATATTTTTACGAAATTTTTAATTTTTGATAAATAACCCTATTGGTTAGTCGCTCACCAAAATTTCAATTGATATCCAAAATTTATGAATTTGGTATCGATGAGTACGTATTTTTATTCTCTACATTCTTATGGGGTTCAATCAAAGTTTTATTGGGGTTTAACACCATCATAAGCCCATCCAAAGGTTATAAAACTTTTAGTATTTATTTTGGAATATACAGGATAAACGAATGAAATCTAACTACACATCTAAAATCTATGTATCACCAATAGTGTTTTGATATAAGTTTTACTGAGTTTTATTCATTGTGAGGAAATATTTTATTTTTGGGTATTACTATAAAACACCCCCTATAGTAAAAATTACATTTCTAGGATCGTAGTACGTAGCTTAATTAATGTTTTTATAACAAGAATTAAGAAAAATAGTCTTACTGGTGCGTCAAATTCATAAAATAATCGGATGTTCCCTTTTTATTTTTCTCGTTCGTTCCTCTGGTGCAATTCCTCTATCTATGAAACCCGTTAAGTTGAAGAAATGAAGTGTGGAAGGAATGAGAGAAAATCCCCCTTTAGCCCATCACATGCCCACTTAGCTATTGAAGATATATGTGGACCAAATTCACCACCGCCACCTACATTAATTACTCAAATTCACCACCACTTAGCTATTGAATAATTTATTCAAAGGCACCACCGCTACCTACCAATCTGACTTCATCTATTATACAATAATTGATTACCCTCCCATTTATCTTATAAGTTTATATTATGTAACTAAGCACTACCAATAATTGATCAATCCTTTCCTTTAATTAGGTAATGGTCCATATATATGATATCAATGAACCTATTATATAATAGGATTTATTTGATTCAATATCTTTAGCTAATAATAAGCTCTCACTTGTACGTTAATAATGAATCACCTTATTTACAATAATATTACTATTATTACCATTATTATTATTATCATTAAATCACCCAAATGTATTTATTTATTTTCTTAATTAATTTAATTTTTTTTCTGAACCTCTTTATAATTTATATTTTATAAATAATTTAATTTAACTAATTTATATGTGTAACTTGCATTATTATTACCTGTGTGTAATTAACACATATGTAAACGAGTAGTCCGTACAAATACGTGTATTTATACGCATTTATCTTTATTTAAATTAATTTATGTGTCATAAAAATTACTGGTTGTTACAGTATAAAGCAACAAATATATATTTGAATGATATGCTTCATTATTCTTCAATTCACCCTTTGATCTTGGGTTTCTTTCTTCAACATGTAGAGGTTGCTTGGTAATTTAGAGTGTGAATTGCAAGGTTTGCCACTTCCACAGTTTTATTTGTTGAGTTGTTTGTTAAAACATCGACTGTGTTCATACCCAAATACCTTGCATTCTACAAGGTATCACTGAAATTATCAATCACATATGCCAATGGGGTGCAATATGAATTTCTTGCAGCTTCATTTCTCAGTTGATGCACAAAGAGTGAATGTTTCTAAACATATTTGTATACTATCATGCACTGTCAAACATAGAAGATGTAACATCCCGACTCCCGTATCTTTAAGCATTGGACATAACCACCTTTCGCTTGACAGTGGACTTAACCAACTAGAGGGTCAGGCCGGTGTTACTTTATAAGTGACACACACTTGTTCTTTTCTTTTTCAATATCTCATGCCTTTGTATAAAAATTCAAGAATACAAAATTTTCACTTTAATAAAATCAAAGCAAATTAAAAGAGATAAAGAAATTCAAACTATTTTATTCATAATAAAATATTGAAAGTACTAAACTCTTCAAAAAGAACTAATTGTTACAAAGAAAGACTTCAAAATACTTTTCATTAGAAAAACATAAATACTTTGGACAGCATGCCCTAAAAATTCAAAAAAATAATAATAAGGTAGAAACTATCTAAAAACTATCCATGTTCAACTGCTTCATAGGTTTCATGTTCCTGAAAAATAAGAAAGGAAGGAGTGAGCACATAGCCCAGTGGATCCTTTTCGAACAACAATCTTTCATATTCAAACTCATAACACAATCATAATTCAAACACTTGCAATCATTAGGCATTTCAAACAACAATTTGTTCAAGTCGATTCTCAGACCAAAATGACCTTTAATCCCTTGATGCTCTTAACTAAGTAAACAGGGCCCACTCGACATCAACCCGTTAGTGGCACGTGTCGGCATCAACCCGTTACACATGGTGACCCACAAGGTAATGTCGTACATGTCCCTCAAGTACTTATCTCTGAAAACCATATGACCTAACTCATATGAAAATAACATCCATAGTGTCGCCTTTACCACTATGATGGTACGTAGCTATTATTACCATCGTCTTAGATTAATTCTCATATCATGATCTCACAAAATAAACTTCAGAATATGAAATCAAACTAAAATTCAGAATATACCCAGTCAATTCATGAAATACTCATAAAACATGCATCATAGTTTAATTTAAAAGCCTAAGCATGATACTAACATGGCATGGATGATATGATTACTCAAACATGAATCAAAATTGAAATACTAAAATAAACATTTAAAATTTTAGAACGAAATGGAAATCTTTGAATTCAGTGAAAAACACACAAACAATGAGCATGCTATAAATTTAAATAAGAACAGAAGGGTGTTCTAGAAATCACTTCCACCTTGTGACACTTTCTTCAGGAATTTCGGCAGCAATTTCCCCACGTACTAGTGCTAATAAAGATCGCTCAACTTAATTCCCCAATTTGAGAGAAGAATTTCTCAGACACAAGTAAGAGGAAAGAAATATGGGAAGAGGTGCCAAGAATAAGGCTTAGAGAAAATAAGAGGCAATTTCAACTCTTATTTTTTTAATGAGGGAATTGAGAGCCTAGGGGGGTTTATATATGTTTTTAAAGGGAGAAAAATAAAAACTTTTGAGTTTTTCTTGGAGTAAAACACTCAAATTCTCTTTAATTTTGTACTTTCTAATTTTAAGGAAAAATGAATATTTTTTAGAATTTAAAAATCAATTTTTTGTATTTATCTCAAATTTTTGGTATTTTTAGCTATTTTTTCGGCTATTTTCGCGATTTTTTTTTGTATTTTGTAATTCGACTTTTATTTGGTTCCTTGGATTTTCCTCGAGACATGCATACAAGTTTGATCAGAGGGCTAAGATTGGCGCGTTTTGGAGCGTACCATGCGTGTTCGCGATCTTCGTTCTGCGGCTTTTATCGTGGCCGTCCAATCTTCCTCGATCGTTTCTATTTGTTGGATCCTTATTATTCGGTGCGCTCGTGCGTTGGTGCGGATTGTCCTGCAACCGTCAGATAGTGAGATCAGATTTAGATTTACGGTTTGCAGCCATTGGATGTATTTTAAGTTTATTTTTTTTATTTTTCAATCGAATTTCTTATTTTATTTTCGAATTTTTGCCAAATCTTGATCCCAATTGACTTTCTAATCTTGTTTTCATAAAAAAAAAATACATATATCCTTGTGTTTTATACATTATATTCATATATTTTCTCCCAATCAATTCGTTAAATTGATTTTTATTCCTCATTTGGGTAAACTAGGACTTACCAAATTTTTCATCTGTCAATTTTGTATAATTTTCTAAATAAAATTCAAATTTCATATGAATTTTTCAAGATGTTACAAAAGATATTTCATAAAATCTGTTTTAGTTTTCTTCAATTCTAAATAGAACATCAATGACATATCGTCATTGATGTCCAAATGGGGATGGTCCTCTCGAACTTGATATCTTATATCTAGCAAACTCATTTGTAAATCTACTTTCAATTTATTAGTCAAAATTTCATTTAACATTATAAAAATTGTATTGTGTTATATAAGCACATCATCCACCTCAACATTTTCTCGGTTGTTTGAATTGAGCCATACCCCACTATGATGAGCTAAAATTGGTATCTTATCCATTATCATCAGTCAAAGACACATAAATCGATTATTCATATGATGTTGAAATACAAAATGAATGAATATACACATGTATATAGGAAATATACAGATAATATATAAAGAAAATATATGAAATATGTATAGGAAATATACTAAAATATAGGTTGTCCTATATATTGATGGCAAGTGGAAAAAACAATCAAAACATATTACTGTATACAAGAAATATGCAAGAAATTAACATAGACCTCTAAACCAAACATACATTAAAGATACAAAAACAAGTTTCATGCAAGGATGAGTTGATTATTAATCAAGAAAACAGACTGTATACATGAAATATATAAGAAATATAGAGAATGATTGTAACACCCCGGCCCTCCTGCGGGTTCCCTCGGACCGCGCTCGCTCAGAAGGCTCACCCGCTCGACGAGGAAGCCGCCGTCGCGTCGTCCGTAGAGAGCCGGAGCGCTACTAAAATCATTTATCAGATCTATTCTCAGATTATGTTTCTCTTTCTTTCTATCTCTTTCAGAAAATGAAATTCATCTAAATAGGCACCAATTTCTTTAAAATAAACTTCTAAATAAACAAAATGGATAGGTGCTATTTTAAATGAAATAAAGACATCGAGTTCAAATTTAAACAATTTAAAAGTCTCCAAGGTAATCTCAAACAT
>JAJIYU010013180.1:0-14014 GCA_030144865.1 Tinospora cordifolia
TAAATACTCTTAATCACCTTTGTTCATAAGACCTGTGAATTTTCCCAAAACCTTCATAGTCATTAAGGAACCATTACCTTATTCCTTAGCAATTGATTTCCTAGTCCTAATCGTCCATGCTCAACATCCTACACCAGGTGATTCCAAGCCACCAACACTAAAGATTTCTCCCTATCTTCACTTTTCCAAAGGAAAGGCCTCATAATGTTCTCTCTCCTATTTCTTTCATTTGCATCCTGCAAATACACATGCAATTGGTGGGCCTTGATAAAAATAGCTCTTTTCCAACCTTGCCCCTTTGATTGGCCCAATTCCTTTAAACACCCCCATTTGTGGAGTTACTTCTTCAGTTTCTTGATCTAGGTGTATACTCCCATCAAAAGGCTTTTATCCATGTTTATCTTCAGACTGGAAAGTATGTAGAACACATCAATTACCCTCATTGTATTACCCCAACTTTCCTTTCCTTTCCCCATAAAAAATATGCAATCATCTATGTATTGTAGGCGAGTGATCTAAACCCTCTTCTTTCCTACTTTGAATCCTTCTATTAGCTTCCTCCTTAATCCCTTTGTCGCCAAATTATGTATAGTATCAACCACTAAAGTATATAGGAAAGGGGATAATGGATCCTCCCAACCTTAGACCCCTCTCTCCGATAAACTTCCCTCTAAGTTTCCCATTGATTAAGATTGAGCAATTTACTAAAGATAAGTACATTGTCATCCACTTACACCATTTATGGCGAAATCCCTTCTTTATCATCACAAAGTCGAGGGAGTTCCACTCTAACAAATCATAGGTCTTAGCAAAGTCAACTTTCAGCATGAAACCTCTCTTCCTTTTGTTTTTATATTCTTCCACCGTTTCATTAGCCACCAAAGTAACATCTATGATCTATCAACCTTTGATAAATGCCATTTGTGTTTCTACAACACTTGGTGAATTACCTCCTTCAACCAATTTGCTAAGGTTTTTGCAATGATCTTGTACAAACTTGTGACTAGATTGACTGGTCTAAAGTCTTTGACCTTGATTGAATTTGTCTTCTTCAGAATAAGACATATATAAGTCTCATTGGTCCGTCTACCATTCCAACATGAATCCAAAATAACGAGAGAAAGAACAAAGAAATAATAGGCAACACCGATTTACCAATGTACCTCTTTAGAAAAGAAAAGAAGGGAAAAAACGTAAAGAAAAAATTTTGCAA
Organism: Tinospora cordifolia; assembly: GCA_030144865.1. NCBI lineage: Eukaryota > Viridiplantae > Streptophyta > Magnoliopsida > Ranunculales > Menispermaceae > Tinospora > Tinospora cordifolia. The sequence continues at coordinate 1,214 of JAJIYU010013180.1, forward strand.
AGGCGTACGACTTGGTCAAGTGGGGTTTTGTAGATTATGTAATGAAAGTTACAGGATTTGGTGACAAATGAAGGAAGTAGATTCAAGGATGTCTAACCTCAGTCACCTATTCCATCTTCATCAACGATCGACCTAGGGGAAAGTTCTGAGGTCAAAGGGGCCTAAGACAAGGAGACCCACTTTCCCCATTTATCTTCACGTTAGTTTCTGATGCTTTTACAAGAATTATGGAGAAAGCAGTGGCAAAGCAAAGTATTGAAGGGTCGCAAGTCGAAAAGGAAAACATCCATCTGACTCATCTCCTCTTCACAGATGATTGTTTTATCTTCATGAAGAATGATAAGAAGGAAACACAAAAGGTCATAGAAGCCCTATGGCCCTTCTGCTTCATATCAAGATTGTCCATAAACAAGGACAAGAGTCAGCGGCCATAATTAATATAGGGGTGGCAGAGATTGATAGTCTGGGTGCACATTTGAAAGTGTCAGTAGGGAAATGACCATTTAAGTACTTGGAACTGCCTCTGGTAGGAAGCCCCAATAAGACGAACTTTTGAAACTCAGTGATTACAACAATCCAATAGAGAATCGAAAGTTGGAAAGGAAGCTATCTATCAAGAAGAGGTCGACTCCTGCTCATGAAAACAGTGTTGGAAGCCGGCCCAGCATATTTCCTATTTATCTTTAAAATCCCCAAAGGAGTAGCAAGTAGAATTGAACAAAGCCTGCACCAATTCCTTCAGAAGGAAGAAGGCAAGGAGAAGGGACAACATCTGGTCAATTGGGACCAAGTCTGCTAGGATGTCCAGCAAGGAAGATTGGGGGTGGGAAACATTATAAACAAATAAAAAGGCGCTCATGGGGAAGTGGCTTTGGAGGATGCACAAACAGCCAGGCGCATTATGGGCTCGAATAATAAAGAGCATCCACAACCAGCAAGTGAGAGGGAGGGAGGCAGGGGTGAACCAAATATGCAGCCAAAGATCTCCTTGAAAGTCTATTGCGACTCTGTACTCGCTGTTTAAAATCCATCTATGTTCAAAAGCGGACAATGGTAGGGAGGCCCAATTCTGGTAGGACAAATGGTGTGGCACTGACAGCCTCAAGGACATCTTTCTAGCTTTATACTACCTGTCTAACAAACATAAGGCTCCTATATCAGTATTCATCCAACACAACAAGAAAGGGGGGGCGAGAAAGTTGGGCGTGGAACTTGCACATCAACAGAAACATTAGGAAGAGTCAATTCAAAGAGTGGCGGAGTTCATCAACCTATTGCAAACCTTCAAACCTTCGGAGAGCACAAATAATATTGAATGAATGGGGGAAGAAGACAACACTTTCACAGTCAAATCTTTTAAAAGAAAACTGGACAATAATAGGACGACCACTACTCTTTTCCAACATGCTCACCTAATTTGGAAGACAAGAGCCCCAACCAAATCCAAGATTCTAGCATGGCTCATTCTTCTTAATAAATTAAATACTGCAGACATTGTGCAAAGGAAAATACCTAACCATTATTAGCAACGCTCCATGTGTTGCTTGTGCAGGAACGATGAGGAGACGACAAATCATCTATTCAGCAGATGCAGTTTCCTGACAAAAATTTGGAATAGATGGACGACGTTGTCAACTTATCTAGCCGATGACATTAGAAGCTAAAGTGCATGAGGAAGACTGCATACAGGGCCGAACTATCAGAGCCTACCAAAGGATTATAGCTTTTGTTGTTTAGTTAAGCATTTGGGAGGAACGGAATAGTAGAGTCTTTAACAATGTCTGTAAAGATGGTACTAGAATTTGGGAAAAATCCAACATTTTGTTTTGTATTCGAATTTACACCACAAAACTGAGTAAGGGATATAGTTTCGAGGAATGGTTAGACAATTGACACAACATTTTGTACTCCTTGTAATTTGCAGCTGTTGAGATTCCTCATCTGATAGCTATATTTAGTAATATAATCTATAGTTTCTTTTCAAAAAAAAACAAAGAAATAGTTAAATCTTTCTCAATTATTTTCATTTAAGTTATTTTAGGTAGGTTTGCCTCTACCTCTATCATTACTATGGGTTTTTGAATCAAGTATTATTACATATTCAAAAATGTTGACTTATAAAATAAAACATGGTGATTGATTCCTTGACAGATCAGAATGAAGAATATGGATCACACGGCTAAGTCCACATAGTTAGAAAAAGACTTGAGTTGAAATGAATGGCTTAAACTAAAGTTTAAAATCTGAAAGTTGTTTGCACATAACATATGAGCAATACGCTAGTTTTTCTAACTAAGAGAACAATAATAAAATAATACTCTTAGATATACACATATCTCATTCTATAAATGTCACCAACCTCTTTATGAAGGATTTTGACAATTCAATGAGGCTTCCACTTCTAGGTTAACGAGGAAAGAGAATGTGTTTTGCAGAAAAACAAATTTATGCAATTATTAACATAAAACCTATGTCTAGAGTTTTTGAGAAAGTAAAAATCCTAGATTAATGAAGCTTCCACTTCCAGGTTAATGATGCTTCCACTTCTATCTATTTCATACATAATTGAGTTTTTTTTGAAAAACTAAAAATTCTAGAGTATTTTAAAATTTGAGGATATTCCTCTTTTAAACTAACTTCAGACAACTTTTCATATTTTAATTTACATTTAAACCATTAGGTAATTGAAATTTGAGAGAAAAAAAAAAGATTCAAAGAAAGCTCAAAGTGCAAGACATTCTAATTTCATGCTGAACGGTAACTATCTCTAATTATCTCTATTTTCTCACCGCTATTATCACTCTCCCCGGTTTTGAACTCAATAAAAAACTAGGAAAGTTCCCAGGAAAGAATGACAAAAAGAAAATGAGCAATCAAGAAACTAAAACAAAACATGGTTGTGAAGATCATTACATCCTAATGAAATTTTCAGGCAATCAATATCCCGTAAGCAGCAATTTAATTCACAGACCTTGCAAAATCCTCAGGGAAGTTGGACTTTGCATTGTTAGCACTGCCTTCATTATTGCTCAGATGAACAGATGTCTCATTCCCACTAGAATCAAGCCTACCAATCCAGTTACTAATATGTGTTTTCTTCAGCAAGCTTCTCAATTTTCCACCACTCTCCTGAGCAGAATTGCCTGTGACTCCAATGTCAGCTCGTGCATCCCTTTGCTTCATGCCATAAACAATGCTTCTGCGAAATTATAGATACATTTGAAAGTAAATCAATTTACTTGGGTAGAGTGGAAAAACATGTTATACAAGCGCGAAACGCTCTTCGGAATTCAAGAAAACATTTCTAAACTAGAGCCTACCATTGCAAAAAATGATATCACACAATAACAGATAAGTACACAAAAATGATAAAGGAATAATCAGAACCTGACACAAATTCTAGAGGGAAGACAATGTGCCCATCAAACATCATAGATTCCCAGAGCAGGAAGTAACCTAAATATCGGGGACAGGAATGTACCTAAAGAGAATTATCTAAGACTTCTAAACTGGGGATGGAGCTGCACAGATCTTTGCATGATGTGATTTACTTATAGAGGGTAAAGACCTAGAGTCATATCACCTATGGCACCAACGAAAATGAGAGAAAGGCTGGACTATGAGGTGATAAATTGATGTCGGGTAAAATCCTATAGGGTTCATTTGGTGTGCAAGATAGATAGGAATATTTTTATGAGATTGAGTTGGGTTAGATAGAATAAGATTAAACAATTAAAAGAAATTAAAATGTTTAACCCATTACATTCGATAAAAAGTGGACATCACTATTTTATCCCACTTCAATGGGATAAAAATGAGAAGGAATTATTTTATATCCTATCTAGTTAGCAGTCAAACATGGTATTAGGATTGAAATTAATCCTATCCTACCCAGTCCGATGCACCAAGCATACATAGTCACAGCCCTATGGCACAATAAACATCCGAAAAGGCTAACATAAAAGCATGGGGTCATATCACTGTTGTTAAATTGTATAGTTTACAATTTAAACAGTACGGCTTGATTCCAATTGTATACTTATTGATTCAAGATTTTGAAAAATTGCAAAAGGAAAAAATCACACAACTCTTACTTGAATTGTGCAATTTTTTTCCCAATTGCACAAGTCAAATTGAGTTGTGCGCCTTAGCATAGGTTGCAAAATTGTGACTTGCATTGTTTAGTCTTATATTATTTTATTTTATTTTATTTTTTGAAGAAAAGTAAAAGAAGACGAAAAAGCAAAAAATCAGACGTGGAAGATGAAGTAGAAGTCTCTAATTCTTTTATTAATCAAGATTTTGAAACAATTCTAAAATAGATCATTAGATATACAACAATGAGGCAATAGGGTGTACCTACTTTTTTAAGGTAATGAAATTTTGTTGCAATGTTAATGGGCACTAAGTATTTCATAAAAACTTAAGCAGACAATGAAATTTTTTTTCCAAAAAATTATAAGAAAGTGTTTAATAGTCCAAATTTTCTTCATTTTTTTTCAACCCATTTATTTGCTCATCTAAATGTTTTCACATGCAAAAGTAAGAAATACAAATGATAATTATTTGACCTTGTTTCCAAAATGGACTTAAATTTATTTATTTATTAAAAAGCTGCAAGTAGTTGCTTATTAAATATGAAATGAATCTTAAATAGAATAAAAATTAACTTAAGAAGGTTGCATACATGTCAAATAAGCCAAAAATTAATATGTTATATTTTAAGCAAACATATATTTTCTCTATTTGGTAGGATTTGTATGCTTGTTAGAAGAGCATAGCCTTTGTTTATGCTAGGTTTATTTACAAACAAAACAAAGGTCAAATGAATAATTAATCAAGCTGAATTAAAGCTCTTCATGAACAAGTTTTTTTTTTTTCCTTAATTTCATTCTTTTATAAAATAAGTTGCGGGCTTTGAACCCAAAATCCCAAGGTTTGCACATCACGAGTCAAAGATCCCAAACAGCTCACTCCTACACATGCACACTTACAAAAAACATCATCAAACAACATGCAATTTGTCGACACAACAGAAGAGCAAGTGTACATATTTCATAAAGTAGTAACTGACCACCTACCTCAGTCGAGACAACTCCATAAGAGCCATAACCTTCTCATTTGTCACCTGTTATGCCATATAAATGCACTTTTGTATTAATTGAGCAACTATTGCTCCATAGGAGAGGACTATTAGAAAGTGAAAAAAAAAAAAAAAAAGTGAAGAAGATGCAGATGGGAAAAAAAATAACAGTGCACAAAGCAAAAGTAAATAAACAATAAATGCACAAACCTCAGAAAATGAGTATATTCATAAAACGTCCTTACATCCACACAAAAGCATAGAAACAAGACAAATATGTGAGACCAAGTATTGGAGTGGCTGTACTTTCAGGTTGTGGAAGATAATTGAAATGGAGTCCAATTAGATTTGACCTTGGAAACAAGCTTCATCCACTTATATCATCCTTACTTCTGTTCCCAATTAGCCATATCTTCCTTCCTTTTCACCATTCAATCTCCCCCATCCACCAAATACAGTAGTAATTGGAATTTATCCTTTAGAGATGAATTACCACATTGAAGACTTAGTGAGCTATCCTCTCTTACAGAGAGATTCGCAAATTGAAGGTTATCTCACAATAAAGATGAATACATTTGGTCCCATTTCTCATCTGACATATTCTCTCGCATATCTATGCTTGAGATTTTATCAAACTGCCAGAACCTGTGGATGCAATTGACTACTACATCTCCAATATTGAGAAGGTATCTAAAAGAAGGTTATCAAGTAATTTCCGTGGACATACCATGTGTAGAATCACCAAGAGTGGATTCAAGCATTTGAAATCCACTTAGTAGATAAACTACATAAGAGACAGGAATGGCACGAGACTTCGTAACAACAGGAATGGTTCAGGGTGTGGAAATCAAATAAATGGAATTCTATCTTCATTGAAGAATCAATGAGATCTACTTTGTACAAAGTGGAGATAAATGCAGAAACAGCAAGATAGTTACTCAAGGCAACAAGAGAGGCAACCAAAAGGAGGGATGGTACTTCCAAAAGGATATACCGGAGTGGGGGACACTTCCTACTGATAGAAACTTTTACAAACGGAAGAGAAAGCTTCAAATGGTTAACAAAGGTTAAAAATGGTGCACAAAGGATGATCTTTGTATCAGAAGAGGGGAAGAATATGCAATGAGAAGGGATGATAAAGGAGTTGGAGAAACGCTTGAGTCACAAAAATAGGATCGAAAGAAAATTACTAGCTGCAAAGCTGCACCGAGGAGCAAAGGTTGTGGGGAGTCATAAATTGGTCGAAGGAGGGTGGAAAAGGAAAAGCCAGATGAAAGGACTAGTGATAAAGGAAGTAACTGAAAACAGAAAAGAAGAGGACGGCAATCACTGGCTGGCTGTCGTATGGTTTACAAATGAGGTGCGATGGTGAGAAATAGAAGCAGAAGTTGCTGGTTATCTCAGAAAGGGAGTCAAGTTAGTGCCAGGATGTGCTGATAGAGTGCTACTCAAGTGTGAGATTGTGCAACTGGAATGCCATGAGGAAGGGTAGAATGAGCTCTGAACTGAATTACGTTGTTCGATATTTAAAAAAAATACAATGGAGTAATTAGGTTTTTTGCTATCACAACGCATGGATAGGTATAGACGGAGTACTTATTGAGGTGTGGTCCAGAAAAATGTTAGAGGGGATTGCAAAAAAATGCAGAGGGCTAATAGAAATGGATATTCCCTCAGTGGAAGGAATTGCATTCGATGTGGCACACCTGAAGGTTGTGGGGTGGAGCTCTGGCTTCTTACCAGAATCCATTAAAATTGTACACAAAGGAAGGAGACTTACCATTAGACTCTTTCAGATCAATCTTGGCAACAACAATGATTGAGACTTCAAAGACAACATGGTCCAGGTGAGGGATCAGATCAAGGCACAAGAAATTGAAGCCGTAAGGAAGGAAGAAGACTGCACTTGGCAGCAGGCAGTAATGATGAACGGTGGTGGAACAAAGAAACCAGAGGCTGCTCTGGCAGAGCATCAGAGGCATGACTGAAAATCATCCTGCAGCGGCATCAAAGAAGAATGTGTGGCAGCAGCCACAGTGGAGTGTATGCAAGGGAGAGCGATGTGTGTCATGGGGCAGGAAGGAGACAAAAGGTTGTCATCAAACATGATGCAGCAGAATGCAAAGGGCAGGTAACACCTCCAGAAAGGGGGAAAAGCAGAAGAATGGTAACGCAGGAGAGGTAATTGATGTGGCAGAAGAGGAAAGAAGGAGAGATTGGGCAGGCCGAAACTTGGAAGCTCGCAAAGAGGCCCAAATGAAGTCATGGGCCAATATTGATGTGTGCCTGAAGCAAAACCAAAATGCCCAAAGGAATAGATTAGGGGAGCATGAAATGACCCCAAGTACTAGCAATGAGCAAAGGGCGAAATTAATGGACCAGCATGCGATGAAGGAAGATGATCAAATAAGGAGCACAGGGATGAGATGCAGCATGTAGAGGAAGAAGTGAGATTTATCGAAGGCACTCATAACGGAAGAACAGGAAAATCCCTATAATGCTTACATGCGAAGAGGATGGGGGTGAAACAGAGGATGAAGAGGTGACGGAATCATGCCAGATCGAGTCATCCAATTCCTCCAGCAACACATAGAACAACGATGGTATGTCTGAAGAAGAAAAGGAGGCTCGGTGTATGGATCCGAAAAGACTCGCAAGACAGGTATGTGATATAGGGGCCAAAGGGAAAGAAGGGAAGAATTTGGTTTATTCTACCTTGCAGATTTACCACTAAAACACAGCAGCCCAAAGGATTCTACAATATTTAAAAATCAAATCGCATTTGTACAAGAGAGGCAAATTATGGATACAGTGCTTGTAGCAAATGAGTTGGTAGAAGAATAGAGGGTGAAATAATAAGTAAACGGATGAATGATAGTTAAGCTTGACATTGAAAAGGCATATGATATGGCTGATTGGAAGTTTCTAGATTATATTCTTGTGAAGAAAGGCTTTGGATTGAGATAAAGGAGGTGGATTCGAGGGTGTTTATCATCAGTGTCATACTCAGTTTTTGTTAATGGGAGACTTAGAGGAAAGATAAGAGCAAGAAGGGGGATAAGACAGCAGGGCCCCATGTCACCTTTCCATTTTATGTTTGTGATGAGTGTATTAGGAAGAATGATTGATATAGAGAGAGAAGCAAAAGAGGATAGGGGATTTGTGGCAAGAAAGGAGGAAGTAGAGGTCACTCATCTCTAGTTTGGGAAGCCACACTCTTAATTTTGGAAGAAGAATTGGAGAATGTACAAAATGCATTTAAAATGGTGCATAGTTTTGTCGGATAACAGGTATGAGAATTAATATGAGCAAAACTCATATACTAGGAGTTTTAGCATCAAAGGAATGGATATAGGGGATTGTGAAGAAGGTTGGATGTGCATAGGGTGGGTGGCCTATTAAGCACCTAGGAATGCCAATGGGGGGGTAAACCCAATTTCCAAACATTCTAGGAAACAGTAATATCTAAAGTGGCAAAAAGGTCGCAAGGATGGAAGTGGTCCTTTCTATCAAAGGGGGGGAAAATCAACTCTAATTAAAGTGGTATTGGATGCACTACCAACATACTATTTATCAGTTTTCAAAATCCCAGCAAGAGAGGCACACAGGATTGAGAAATGGTGAATGAATTTTTGTGCAAAGCGATGGAAGGAAGTCAGAGTTCACATTTAGTGAGTGGGGTCAAGTTTAGAAAAAGAGGAAACAAGGGAGCTTAGAGATTGGGAATATGGTAATGAGGAATAAAGCATGGAGATTCCTAAGAGGAAAAAAAAACCAATTATGGGGATGAAGTGATAAGTATGCATGGATTGGCAAAAAAATCACAGAGATGTTGGACTAGGGAAAAATGCCACATATAAAAGCCATGAAAATTCATCACCCATGAAAATTCATCCAATCAAGATATCACTTATACACACTGTTAACTAGATTGAGGTTGGGGAGAGGTGATATGATGCAATTTTAGAAGATGTTTGATGTGAAAATGCAGTGTTTGCAACTATATTCCCCAAACTTTATATAGTTGATCTAGTGGTCAACTGCCCTACAGCCTTCTTTGTAGGCATGAACATGGGCTCATCACCCATAAATTGGAACTTATCGTACTGGATTGTACTCCTTGTGATGAGATGGATAGAATTGTGTGGCCAAGAAAAACAATGGGTGAGTTTTCTACCCAGTCATTCTTTGCCACCAGTTGAGCTCCCAAGTGCCCAAAGTTCAGGTCACTTCACTTACTCATAGAACACAACTGCCATTGAAGGTAAAATTTTTGGTTAGCAAAAAAGAGGATCAAAATTGGGGATATGGTGCAAAGATGATTTTCTAGATGGCTCTATAACCATAATGTTGCCACTTCTGCAACAGAAGTTCAAAAACAGTTGATCATGTTTTCTTCAGTTGCACTTTTACTAATGAAATATGAATAAGGTGGAGATCACACTTCCCTATCTTTTCCTTGCAAGTACCATATACCACACAATTCAATGTTTTCCCATATATTGAGGAGGCAGATAGGAAATGTAAGGCACACTAGTAGGTGGTGAGCTTGGCAGACATATGGTGTACTTGGAAGGTGCGACGTGAAGTTGTTCAAGGATAAATGCTCTTTGTCAATAAAGGTTTGGAACAAGTCCAAAACTTTAGTTTCATTTTGGATTAGTAACTGCACATGATCTATGGGATTCCCTATGTTTGATTGGTTGAGAGGGTGGCATAATTTTTTTGTAGTTACATGTAACTAAGGAAAAGGGTTGTATACAAGTTATACAAGAGTCATTCATTGATTGTATAGAATACTACATTTTGTACTAAAAAATACGACTTACACTTATGAACGAAATATATAGTTTCTTTTATTAAAAAAAGGAGATTGTAACAGACTGCCCACCTCCTCCTATAGCTTCTCTTGCTTCCCGTATGTGAAACTTACATGCACCATCTTATGTGAAGATTTATAGTTTTGGTTAATTACACACAAAACGAATAATACATGTCATGATTTGCAATGGCAATATCCCTCTATATGTACTTGTCTCTGCATTGGCATGTTTTGTGCAGGTGGGATAGGGAATCAGTTGACCACACATTATTCCATTGTGCATCGGTGAATAGGTTGTGTCGTAACTAGTTCTCCTTCTAGGGTGCTAAGTAGCAAGGGTAATTTGTGACATGACAGGATAACCTAACCTGAACATGATACGCATTTAACAAGTTTGGGCTTTAACATAAATGGATGTAGGTCAAATAGGTTAAATAAGACTAAAATTCAGATCATAAACAGGTTAACCTGCTAAATCCGAAAATGACTTATTTAACACAATTATGGATAAGTTAAAACAAATTATAAATAAGTTAATTTAAAATTAATATATTTATTAATATGTTGATAGCAGTGTTGTCAAAGCGCCGCGGGGGGTTCTCTATAAATTTAAGAAAAATAGAATTTTTAATTAATTAATTAATTTTTAATTTTAACCTAAATCTAATAACTTCGTGCGCGTTTCTCCAAGTCGAACGACTCATACCAACTCTAGCGATCATCTTTGAGACTTCGACAATCATCTCCGATACTCTGACGAGCAACTCCGACGTCTTCTTTGGTGAGCGACTCTAGCAAGTCTCTCCATCTCAATGTGCGTCTCTCCCTTTCTCTTGGCTCTCTCCCTTTCCCTCTCTCTCTTTTTGCGTCCTTCCCTCTTTCTCTACTCTCTTCCTCTCTATCTTTTTGCGTCTCTCATTCTCTCTCTACGTATCTCCTTCTCTCTCTCTCTCTCTCTCTCTCTCTCTCTCTCTCTCTCTCTCTCTCTCTCTCTCTCTCTCTTTTTCTCTCTGAGAGAGAGAGAGAGAGCGCATTTTTCTCTTTTTTTTTAAATGTTATGAATGTGAAGTATGTGAACTTATGATGATCATGAGTTTATCATAATGTATTATCTAATGTCATTATTTATAATTTTTACAATTTATATATCATTAATTAATTCAATGTAAATTATAAAATTATAAAAAAGTATTAAACAATTCTTCAAGGAAACGTATGTATATATATACATACATATATATATATACACGTATACACATATATATACACGTATATATGTATGTATATACATACGTATATATATATATATATTGAGTGAGGGACTAATAAATAAATAAATAATTCTTCAGGAACCTTTAAATAATTATTTTAAAGGCCGCCTAATCCTCGCCTCGGCCTCGCCTTGCCTTATGGAAGTTTATTGTCTTAAACTGCCTTACCGCCTTGAAAACACCGGTTGGTAGTATAATTTTTATTATTTTTAAAATTTTAATTTATTTTAATAAATTATTTATGTTTTATATTTTTATTAATATTTTCTATTAAGAATTTTAAAAATTGGTTGCAAAAAGTTAACCAGGTTATATAAGGGTACACGATTATGACACTATTAATAAATGGGTCGGGTTTAAGTTTGCAACATATGGGTCATACCCATTTGTGACATGAACTATTTATGACACGATAACATGAATTGCCACCCTCGATACTAAGTTTGGTATTATACAAAATTTCAATGAACCAATACATTTTTCTCACGCGCCCAATCTATCAAAACTAGAGAAAGAGGTGGGTAGAATTGTTGCTTTAGCCACGACTTGATCTATGTGGATTGTGAGGAATACTAGGATTTTAACAATATATCCAAAGAAGAGCAAACAAACCAAGTATGAATGAAGTCAAATTTTCTGCTAGTTCTATGGTTTATGTTTCCCCGTTATACAAAGGATTCTCAATTGTAGATTGGTGTTTGGGTTAGGCAATGTTTGTCTAATTAAAGTGATCAGGGCATTGTCTTGGTTTATATAGTTTGGAATGATTGCATTTATGGATTTGTTTTGGCTTTGAATAGCTCTGCTAATCAGTATCAAATTTGCACTATAAGAAAAAAACAAAAATGTGAGACAAATCACTTGCTTCACCATATGGAGACATTTTTATGTCATGAGAAGTGAGACCCACTAATTTTCAACTATATCAAACCAAATGTACTTCATACAAAGTATATCAAAGGAGAGAGTTAAAATGTAAAACTTTCGCCTTTGGTTGTTTTTAACAAGAATTACATTAGAAGGTTCATCACATGTGGATAGTGAATCAGAAAATATTGAGATGGGACATCACCCATATTATAGAAATGGAAGGGATGAAGTCCATCTAAAAAAAAAAAAAAAAAAAGGTTTCAGACTGCAAGATTAACATGACCGTGAGACAACACACTCAATTCCAATCATGTTTGAACATGGAGATAATAGCTTGCTTTGTGTAGATAGTGGAAAAGTGAAAAGAATAAGGAAATAATAGAATAGCCCTCCAAGGAGTCCTAAGTCATCAAGAACGGTTGTCATGAAGTTCCTTTCAGTTTTATATACCCAACAATATATGGTACCATGATTTTATCATTAGAGAGACGAGCATTTTAATTCAAGCACGAATCTCAAAAAGCACCACAACAAAAAGCTCAGCTGGCTAAGAAGTTAATTCGAGCATCAGGTGTATGAAAAGAAGACATACGGAAGATACCTGAAGCAAGTTTCTTTGCAACTCCTCCAACTTCATCTGAAGTGCAGCATTTACATTCCTGTCCAATAAATGTCTCTCTTCCTGCTGTGATAGAAGCAATAGTGCAGCAACCTACAATATTGTGATACTAAATTTACGTTCAGAACAGGAGACC
>JAJIYU010013181.1:0-14048 GCA_030144865.1 Tinospora cordifolia
TATTTCATCAATAATTAAACATTACATCAGCATGACATCATAAATCAATATTTTCATCAAATAAAAACAATGACTGTCGATTTCTGATGTAGAAGATCGTACAAGACGCAATTACAGAGCATACTCTCTCGGTCATAATTAAATTAAAAATAAAGGTAAATCTTTCACACATCATTAAATCAATAATCATGCATAATTCTAGATAATCAAACAATGCAAACATCACATATTTAGCATTAAAATTCAAATAATACTAGAGAGTAGAGTAATCACTTCCATCTCAGTAGTATTTCTCTGAATCCTTGCTGTATTATCTCAACTTGTTTTGAGGCTTTGATCAACAATCTTCGGGATCTACGTGTCGAAAATGTGATTTAATCGATGTCCATGAATAATACCGTATGAATAGTACCGTATATATGAACAGTGCCAAATAGTGACTGTGAATAGTATCGTATGAACAGTACCGTACATATGAACAGTAATACGTATGTGTACTGAAATGAACAGCAATATCTCCCGACTTAAATAAAGACTAGAGCAGAGTAATTATACCTGCTTTGATCAGAACCACCTTCCAATTGCTTCAAAAGAGGCACCCAACAGTAGATCTTCACTATTGCTATGCAGAAACTGGGGTTTTCCCCTTCCTACTACTATATTTGATGTTTAAAACAGCTAAAGAACAAGAGAAGAGAAGAGAGTAAGCAAGGAAATTCTTTCTTTTTTGCTGGAATGAATTTTCAGAATGAGGGGGGGTTTATATACAATTTTCTGGCAGAAAAAGACTAAACCGTACATTCGTGAATAGTTTGTTACTGTAGCTACAGTACCTGTTACTGGAGCTACAATAACCCGTCGAATCTAATTTTGTCTGCGACAAAATAGTGACCGTATTTGTGCACAGTAACCGTATATTTGAATAGTAACAGTAAATTTTAAATATTTTTTTATTTTCTTTTCGAATTTCGAGTATTACAACACCAAAATTTGTGGGTATTACAATTGGAGGTTAGAGTACACATGAAAATAAAGGACTATCTCACCTCCAAAATGGGCTTGAAACGGCCTAGGATCCGAAGCTCCAAAGGTGGCTTCAACATAGACTTTCTAATTTTTTGGGTTTAAACCTTGTGAACAACACTTCTTCTCAGGGTTTTCAGCTCCAAACGGCTCCAGGATTTAGCAAATGGTTTGTAGGACTTCGTAGATGGTAGCATAAGCTTCAAAACAAGCTATGGTTCACTAGATTTGGCTGAGAAATGAGGGAGATTCAAGCTTGTGAATAGGGGCTATAACTGCTGGAATTTTCTGGACTTGAGCTCAAGAGGAGATTTTGTTGCATTAGAGGAAGCTTGCATGACATTATGGGGTACATGTGGCCATCCAGGTGGCTTCCAAACTCACATGCTGGCTGCCTAGTTGGCATCATTTATTGGCTACAATTTAGCCTGTGAGTTGATGGCAAAACTATGGACATAATACCATGGGTTTCCATGGTTTAGTAGCTAAAAAATCTAGAAAATGTTGCAAAATTCGCCAAAAATTCACACAAGAGGACAAAAAGACCAAAAAAAAGGGTTGGACCCATTGCTAGGCGCGTGGGTCTGCCCACGGTTGGGTTTCAGATTGCACAGGTCAACGGCCCGCGCGCTTGTTTTGGCACAAGTTGAGCTCAAGGCTCGACTCCTTTTCGGCCCGCACGGGCCATTTGGCCCGTGTGCTGAGTTTTGTTTTTTTTTATTTCTTTTCTTATACACATATACACTTATATATATATATACCAAAATTCGTAATTTTTTTCTCTCTAAAATTATTTAAAATTGCCGATGCATCATTTCTCATCAAAATATCTCCAATTATACATCATTTCATCATTTATTCAATTATTTTTCTCAAAAATTGAATAATTTCTCTAAAATCATATTTTTTTTTCAAAAATTCTATTTATCCTTCTAAAAATTCAATAATTATTCTAAAAATTCAATAATCAATTCTAAAAATTATTTCTCTTAAGAAAACATATTTTTCTTATAGTCTCATGTGTTTTCTCTTCAAACTTGCATTTTCTCACATTATCCTCATTTTCTTCAATGAATAATTTAAAATTAGAAAAAATTGGAGAAAATTTCGTATATCTTCATTAAAATTTCAGAAAATACATAGAATACACTTATATCGGATCTGTCAACCCGATGCCAAAAACATGGGTGGTCACGCCTTCATAATCAAAATGACTAAATATAAATATTTTATGAGTTAACATATTAAATGAGATATTCTATTTAAGGGTATGTTTGAGACTTGAAGTAGACTTTTTTTTTTTGAAAAATTAAAAAAGAAAAAAAAATCAAATTGCAAAAACCTGGTTTTGCTTTAATGCATATTTTTATTTATAAAAAAATTATTTTTATTTTTATTTTACGCAAGTACTAAATATAAAAGATACTCTACAAAACTTTCAATTATCTATTCTAGAAAATAATTTTATATTATCTTACAAATTAAATGAAATTTCAAAATTACATATAAGAAGCATTGGTATTTCGTGGGTTAAATTGGGTTAAATTAAAGGTAAACTCATTATCCAATCCAAAGAGTTCAAGTTGGAAAAAATTAAAACCTAACTCAACTTAATCTATCCTTAAACCCTACCTTACCTAATCTATCAAGTTTTGATTAAGTTTGGATTGAGTTAATTTAATCATATTGTTTCTTACTCAATATTCTTTGTTACATTTCATGCTCTTGTTAGAAAAAACTATGAAATTAAAAAAATTTATATTTATTTTTTTAATTATAGTTTATAGTCAACTCATGAAACATACAAAATTAATAAAATCATAAAATCGTCAAGCTATTTTTATTATCTTACTTTTAAAATTAAACAAATCTAATATTAATAAAACTTAACAATATTTTTTAAAGTTAAAATTTTTTTAGTAGAAAATTCATAATTTTGTTAATATAAAATGTTTTCATTAATCTCTAAAAATAATAGAGCTCATTTATATAATTTTTTTTTTAAATTTCAAGTAAGTAATCATACCAACTTACATTCTCACTTATAAGTTCGTCATTTGTATTTAATAAAAATATTTTTTAACTTGTTTTATTTGCTATTAAAAACATTAATAACCTAAAAAAAAAAAGAAAAAAGATATTGAGTTAGATTAGATTGAATTCAATTATATTTAGATTTTTAAGTGTTGAAACTGGCAATCCAATCAAAATTTTTAAGTGTTGAAACTGACAATCCAATCAAAAAACATTAACCCAATTTAAACAATTTGTTTAACTCAATTAAAAAAATAAAATAAAATCTTCGGTCCGTGCATTTAGTTTGAGGTAACATTGGTTTTGGTTAACGAAGGATATTTACTCGCCTACTTCAAAATCTAGGGTTTTTGAGTTTTCTCATTTCACAGGGGCATATCCGCATATGATATCTTCTACCAAAGTAATGGCAAGTCATCGAGACATATACTTTTTAAATTTTATTTTTCAAAAAAATATTAGATTGTTTCAAGTTATATATATATCTCGCAACCTACTTTATAAAAGTGACATCACAACCGATACATAATACCATATATGCTACAGCTACGTATATGATATTGTATCAGCCTTTTACACCCAAAACTATTCAACATCCACACAAAAATTTTGACAGAGTCTTTCATAATATTTTGACTTATCTCACCGAAAAATTCACACATGATAAATAATATTATTAATCTACAAGTCCATACAGATAATATTCCACATGTTATCATCAATCATAACTCATAATTTATAATCTACAATGTTCTACATTATTAACTATTATAAACATATCTAAATTCCTCTGGTGATATTACATACACTATGATAATTATAACTATACAAAAATATAGTTCACAAAATAATTAGACCTACGCACACAACAGGAACTGAAGAGTCGTCTATTCTTCTCGCGCTGATCTCTTTCCTTTTTTATCTATTCCTAAAATAATGAAGATAATAAGTAAGCAACAACATGCCAGTGAATAATTTTTATCTATGACATTTAGATACATTTAAATAATCATGCAGAAAATCAAATTAAATAAAACATTTAAATTCATTGTGCACATTCCAACTATACATATATGTAGTCAACATAGTGATCATGCTATTTTCAATGCATCATTTAGCAAAATACACGTACATCCACATTTTTCAAAAGTAGAGTTAGTTTCACTTCTTATTTGGCCTGAATAATTGTAGATTGTACCTCTAATTATCACCTACTCTACAATCATTTTAAGGATTATCATATAGAGAAAGGCTGATACTTTTTATGGCTCAGTCTCACATGAATTATCACATAAGAAGTATTATTTTTCATGCCTCAATCCATTGAAACGATATCGCATTTTAGATCTGCTTTAGCAAATCCAAAACATACTGTCGTGTAAATAAAATTTCATGAATTCCAAATTAAATATAACAAATATCACTACAAATAACATGCTTATATTCAAATCATTTTTATATCTACATTGTCATAAAAATAACTAAGATATAGAAATACTCATAGATACTAACAACTTAACCCGTTGACACCTATTTAACTTCCTGCTAGAATGACCAATCTCTACTAAATTTATTGTAAAATTCAGTAATACATAATCCATCATTTCCTAGATAATATAATTTTTCATCTACATCAGTTCTTATTTAAAAGAAATCAAAGGTTTTGACATAATATCACCGTTCAATTAATACCAGAAATAATTATCACTCACCAAAATTCCTGTCCAATCAATTTTCAGTATCCACTTCAAAATCTATATTTCGATTCAACCTAATTATCCTATCGGAGAATCAGTTTATGTGCACCAATCAAATTCAATTTATTTTTATAAATAATTTTAAACGTATTTATTTTTTATATTTAATCACATACGTGTATTAAACCCCACATATTAATATGCATTAACTCAAATATTTTCAATAACCTTTAAAATTAATTTTTTGCTCATGTACCATATATTTATAGCAGAAAATAAAATAAATAGGCTTTTCAAATATATTTTTACTAATTTTTTCTAATTTTTATAAATATCTCAATTAGTCAATCATTCACCAAAAATCTAATTGATATCGAAAATTCATAAATTTAGTGTTGATGGATACATATTTTCATTATTTACACTTCTATGGGTTTCAATCAAAATTTTATTAGTGTTTAACATACACAAAAACCCATCTAAAGATTTTAATTTTGGATATTTATTTTAGTGTGTATAGGACAAACGAATAAAAATTAACTAAATATCTGAAATTTATTTATCACCAAGAGTGTATTGGTATAATTTTTGCTGAGTTTTACTTACGACAGAAGAATATCTCATTTTGGGCACAATTATAAAATACTCTTATATTGTAATAGGTGACTTACTTAGTGTTCTTAGAATAAGAATCAGGAGAAACGATTTATCTACTCATCGAATCTGTCAAGAAAAAGTTAGAATTCTTTTTTTCTTCCCCTTCTTTCCGTTAATTCGTTTCTTTTATGCGGTTCGCCATTCTGGAGAGGTGAAATAAAAACACGAATGAAGAGAGAGGTGCGGAACTTAACACTTAAAAGGCAACCGACACACCATGCGTATATATATAATAGATAGTATGTTAATGTTGGTTTTTGCCCCAACCAATTATACACCTAAGCCTATAAATACATGTATAACGTATTTCATCGATCATTTCTTTTTTCTTTAACAACTTTATTATATACATATTATATATAGGGAAATTTAACCCAAATTACACAAACATTATTGTATATTTTTATCTTTCTTTTATTTATATAAAAATTATTTTTCAATACTATTTTAATTAATTAATTTATATACATATCATATATTTTTAATATATGTATATAATTATATTTATATATACACATAATTCGTATAAATACATATATTTATACTTATTTATTTTTATTTAAATTAATTTATGTATCACATTAAATAGGGAGTGTTACAATATAAATCAAGACGTCTAACATTTCTTAAGTAAAATATTTAGAAAAATGTGTTTATTCATTATCATTCTTAATAAAAATAGAGTTATCTCATTTAAACGCTACTTGACTACTTGTTCCATATTGTTACTTTGTAAAAAGCATTTATAATATATATATATATATATATATATATATATATATGCAACTAAATAAACTATGAAATTAATTTATTAGTAGGAATTCTAGAAAAAGGTGCATCATCATCCTTCTCCATCGAAATAACTTCTACAACCTACCATCTTCCCAAGTTTCTAGTTTGCTTGTTTGGCGTCTTCTTTCTCTTACATTGACTTTTGGTACATGTGTCTCCTACCCGATGTTGTTGATCAATTATGAAAAGTGTTAATCTGTCGGGACCTCTTCTCTAGGTCGAAGGACGGCCTGACCAGTACAATGACTCAATGAACTCACTCATTGAGTCGAGTTCACCCAATCACTATTAAGCCCTTACATTCCAATTTCTACGACAAACGCCATCAGAGTAATTTAAACATTCATACTACAAGGTGCGAAAGTAACAAAATATTACATATTACCATGTCCCAAAAAGTACAATTTGACCATTAAATAATTACAAACATACAAAATGTGACCGACATGAGATAGAAACAAAAAAAACCAGAGGATTACTCCGGGACTAGGTTATCACCACGCCTTTTCCTCTATCAGCTGTTGAGGAACCTGAAATGTTAGTAGAGTAGTGAGCCTAAAAGTCAACGTGGCTCAATGAGTAGTAAAACTAGCTTATTACCTAACCAGCATCCAAAAATAGTGCATGTATGCATGAATAGTGACGATAAAACAATTTCTCAAGAATTATGGTATGTTATAAAAATAGTTATAAACAGTGTAACAGTTTGAAGAAGAACAGTTTAAATACATGCAGCTCAAAATTTTATCAAGACTAGGGTCCAAATCATCAAATACAACCTTATGGTCATCGCTCAAGCGGGTCATGAGTCAGATATACCGACCACTCAAGCGGGTCAAGGGTTAGGCGCATTCATCGAACACCCTAACCCTGCGTTCGGTCCTCAAGTGCCGCGCTCGAGTGGGTCTGAGGCTAGGCGCACTGATCATATGCCCTAACCCCGACGCTCAGACCTCGAGCCTAAACCAATCTCATCGTGTACCCTGACCCTGTGCTCGGACCTCGAGCCTATGATCTCCCTATCAGTGTACAACTACATATATTTTAAATCAATCATTGTAGCTCAACACGAGAAACTATTTAATCGATGACAATTTCAATCATTTTTCATGCAAGGAATACCGTTAAGACAACAACTGAATTAAACTACTCACATAGGGTCCCGCGCACCGATGTCCCCTCGACACTCGACTTAGTCCCCCGATCTATGCTCAAATCTGCGTTATGTTAGACCCAATTTCAGTTCTTCATGAAACACTGCTTAATTCGGTCTTACTATTCCTAATTGATCTCAGTCAATTCGAATTTGAATCAGTCAAACCTGGTCAACCGGTCAAACTTGGTCAACTAGGTCAAACTCAGTCTACCTAGTCAAAATTGGGTCAAAATTTCTAATTTTCAATACTTAGTCAATTCTAAGCCTTTTAGTTTAATTTGCGCAGCAAATTTGTTAATTTTCTTGCAATCAATCCAACTGTTGGATTTACGCGAAACTTTCCATATTTGATTTAGACCCTTCAAATATTTACCAGAATTTTATTTTTCTATTTTTGGGTTTCATTTGATACGTTTTCCAACTGAAATAATAGGAGCCCCAAATTCTGGATTTTTCTTCCTATCTATAGAGTGAAGTTTCTGAATTTCCTATGATCAATCCAACCATTGGATTTGTATGAAAATTTCTAGATTTGATCTATATCATTCAAATGTTCCCTAGAATTTTAGTTTCAATTTTTCCGATCTCATTTACTATGGTTTTTGAGTGGAATCATAGAGATGCTCAAATATAGTCTTTTTTTTTCTAACTGTGCAGCAAGACTCACAATTTTTCTGCTATAAATTCGTATATCGAATTTGTGCTATATTTTCTATTATGATCCACACTTCCTAAGGTGTTTCTAGAATTTTATTTCATAAATTTTGGACCCCGTTTAGTATGTTTTCCAAGGGTGATATCAGGAAATTTTGGTTTTCTAGATTGCATATGATAGATAGTCAAAAGGCAACTTATTTAACCCCCTTAGACTTATCTATTTGAGACCAAATTTTTACACAATATTCCTAGTTGTTTCATGAACGTATCCTCCATATTTCAGGCACATTACACATGTTTAAGTATTTTTAAAAATTCATAACAGCAAGCACAAAATAATGGTATCATGACAGATTTTCCAAAATTTTCCAAGTATCAAATCATGCATATCCGGTAGCTCAGTTCTTCATCGTTTTTGACATGCTTCGAGTGTTCATTTTTTATTCTTCATTAAATAGAAAGTGAAGTAGACGTAAAAAGTTTTAAAATGAGCCATAATACCTCAAGATTGGAGTTTGGATGACCCACGAAATTGCCTCGCAAACTCGTTAAAAACACAGTTTGTATGATTTTTCTGGGTTTTGCAGTCGTGAACAGCCCCTCTTCGATGCCATTTTCGACATGTTTCAAGAAGTCAGTTGGTATTTCTCATAAAATGAAAGTTGAAGTAGACATTATAACCTTTAAAACGAGTTATAGTACCTTAATATTAGACTTCGAATGACCAAGAAATCAGTCTTGCAAAACTTGGACAATACACATTATTGGGTTTTTGCAGTGACAAACAACAACTTTTGCGGCCATTTCTGCCTCAAGCGACCTGTGGTTTCAATCAAAGGCTTAACCTCCTTGAAGGTGGTGAGAGCTTTCCAACGACTATAAGAACGTCCAAAACGGACTTTGGTTGAGAGAGATATTGAGGTTGGAAGATGGCTCGTTCAAACTGATTTTCGCATAAAAAAAAGGTTTTGTGATATTTGGGAGAGGTTTTGCACGAACCAAAACGTGGCACGTGGCCGGGGGAATGGCTAGGTATGGAGGTTGCTTGGCCGGAGTTCAAAGGGTGCAGGGGTGGCACCGGCGATGTCCACCGGTGGTCCAAAATCAGCTGCAAAACCTGCTCTCTGCCATTGTTGCAGATAGTTGGTGGAAGGGAAGAGGAGAAAGAGGGAAGAAGAAAGGGAGAGAGGAGGAGTGGCGGACTGGGCTGTGCGTCCAACCCGGCCCACATGGGCCTGGGCAGTCCAGGCCCATGCGCTTGGGCTGCCCAGGTGGTCCAACCATTTTTTTCTTTACCAATTCCATTTTTTCCTTTTTTTTTTTCTTTTTTGTATATTGACACACACACACACACACACACACACACACACACACACACACACACACATATATATATATATATATATATATATCAAAATTTCGTATTTATTTATTTTTTAAAATTATTAAAAATAATTTAATCCCTATTTCTCATCATAATCTCCAATTACACACCATTTTCGTTATTTATACAATTATTTTTTCTAAAAATTTAATAATCCATCAAAAATTACATTTTTCTACGAAAAATTTCATTAATTTCTCTAAATATTTCATAATTATTGCAAAAATTCAATAATCAATTCCAAAAATTATTTCTCTCAAGAAATCACATTTTTCTTATGATTCCACATATTTTCTCCTCAAATTTGTATTTTTTTCCCTTTATTCTTATTTTTCTTCGATAAGTAATTCAAAATTAAAAAAATTGAGAATAATTAATGTATTTCTGTTAAAATTTCTAGAAAAATATACTGAAATATATATTCACAAATATGAGTCGTTACATAATCTAACTTGATGACATAATATGATATTTTTCTCTTGTCAGCTTTCTATATAAAACAACATAAATCATAAATCACACATTGTTTTAGAAACGTATGCACCTAGGTATATTCTATCAATGTATTACCTATACTTTGCTTAACATTTTTTAGTACATTTTTTAAACCATATTCCAATTTTTCATCATCTTCTTAAATTTTTTTTTTTTTTTTAAGATGAAGTCATAAAGGAAAAAGATGAAGGAGAAGAAGAATAAAAGAAGTAAGTAGAGAGAAGGAGGAAAAAAAAGAAGAGAATAAATATCTTGTGTACAAGTATTTAAAAAATTAAAAAATATTAACTAAAGTACAAATAACATATTACTAGAGTGTAAATGGACGTACTCATAAAGATTATACATTTTGCTATATGAGGCACAACAATGTTAATCCTATTATTTTCACTGCATCCCTCAAAGCCAACACGATTGACTCAGTATTACAAGACTAAACCAATCAGATTTTTCTTGTGTTTCTATCGGTAATGTGCATGATGTTAATATTATCAAAACTTAATTTTTAACAATAAAAACATTAAATAATACATTCTTACAATATTTAAAGAGTTTTCAAGATCTAATGCAAAACCACGCATCTAATCCATGTCTTACAATATTTTATCACTTTTACATTTATAAGAATTTTCAAGAACTTATAAAGAGTTAGAATTATTGGAGCATCAATTAGGAAGAGCGACATGTACTATAATTGGATGGTAGCAAAAAATGGGTAGCCCAATTCTTAACTTGATCCATTTTCATGTGGATTGGGCGAAGTTCACTTTTATGTTTGAGAAAATTACAAAAAATGTCAAAAAAAAATTAACTTAATAACATAATAATATATGCACTTTTTACTTAATTACACGTATGCCATATATTGTTAATTATTATCAATAATACCGAAATATATATATAACTCGATGCAAAACAGGAAACGAGTTTTGGTTGTGACGGTTGCAGCAACACAAATACTTTTTCTTCTTGTCTTCGTCTTCCCCGTCTTCTTTCCTATATTCAACAACAAGACCATTAGCGTCAGAAAACTAATAAAAGCCATTCTCAAGAATGTTGTTACAAAAATGTTTTTGACATCGGGATAGAAATAGACATTGGGAAATCGGGATAGAGATTGAGGCCAAATGAAGAAAGTGGTTCTTGATGTTGTAACCTTTGCCACAGGTCTGCAATGGATGTTATATAGATGGTGTTCAATTTCCTTTGCCAAAAGTCAGACCTATTCGAGGACGGGAAATTGCTCGTCAAAGCATCCTGTACTTGGCCGGCGAACTCTTCTTCCAAGATCTCTTCGTCATTCGTCGTCCAATTCAACGATGGAAGGGCAACACACATCTCTTGTTGACGAATGGTATTGATCTCATTGTCGCACCACCAACACCACCGTTTATTCCTTGGTTTTAGTTTTGAATTTTCAACCCAATTACTCTCTTCACTGATTCTTTTGCTCCATTGATCATTGTCTTCGCTGCTATTCACTTCTTTTCCATTGATCATTGTCGCTATTGCTTTTTCTACTGGCTTCTTTTGCTTCTTCTTCTTCTTCTTCTTCTTCTTCTTCTTCTTCTTCTCGTAATTCAAATCTACCTGTGTTGCTCGCTGCCCCTTGCTGTTTGTGATTCAGATCTGTTGTTTGATCTGTTCACCGCTAGTCATTGTTTATCTTTCATTCTTACTCATCGTTGTCCCCGTTTGCTTCTGCTACTGCTGTTAGGTGTCTTTTGTTCGTTGTTCCAACTCAACCATGTTAGCCCCTGTTCACAACCTATGATGGGGCATCAGATCAAAACATATCTAGTTGTTTGTTGTTCGCTTTTGTTGCTCGCCCTTGCTTGCCTTTGTTGTTGTTGGTTGCATCTTCTTCTTCTCTGCTGATGATTCAAGCATGCTTGTCTTCATCTTATTTTTTGTCACTGCTATAACTGCATCTCGCTGCCCTCACTATTCACTGCTACATTTTCTTCTTTGTCCCCGTCACTGTTACCGTTTTGCTATTGCTACCGTTTACCACCATGTTTCTGCTCGTGTTGGTTCATCTCTTTTTCTTCATCCGTGGCTATCACTTTTCTTTTCTGCGTGAGTTAGGGTTCTGCCACTATTAGTCGCCCCATTTGTTGTGTATACCAGCAGATCAGCTTGTGAACTTGTATTCACATGTTATTCATACGTTATACCAATATTATACAAAGGAAACTATTATAAGACTGTTATTCATACATTAAAGGAATTTGTATACAAGCATAATTCTTTAGTTATTCTAATATAATACGAAAAAACTAGTTTATGAACATATATGAAGTTGTATTTACATATTATTCTAATGTTATACTAACATTATATCAACTGAATAGCTATATGGGTGTTATACGTGTTAGACAAATGTTATTAAAATTTGTAAACACATATTATTCGCAAGTTATACCAACATGATACCAATAGATCAGTTCATGAATAGATTTCGACATTATGCCTATATTAAACCAACCTAATAGTTGTACAAATGTTATGCATGCGTTAAATTGATATAATTTGAATTTGTATACATATATTATTTGTAAGTTATACCAATATTATATTAAAGGACACGTTATTTTGAAAATAATGCTAATATCACATTATATACATACGTTAGTCATATGTTATACCTATATAATACCAAAAATTACAGTCCTAAATGTTGATATCACTAACAGTATTCTTGCATTATACCTATATTATAGATCGAAAAATGTGCATTTTTTCTGAAAAGATTCTTTCCTTTTTGAAATTCTTTCATAATCTAATGATCAAAATTATTTCCTTTTTGAAAACATCGCGCATTTCTTTTCTATTTGGTAATTATTTTGATCGCGTCATGTTTTCCTTTCTAAAAAAATATAGATCTCAATTTTCATGCAAATTCGTTTTAAAACGATTTTTGGTATTTTATTAAGTTTCTCATTTTTATTAAGTCGCTGTGCCAGTCGGCCACCCTTCGACCTAGGAAATGGGTCCCAACATTATTGATCTCCATAGGATCATTTTCTGTGTTACAAAATGAAAGAATCTCTGTATACCAATGTTGTAATCGTTTACCAATTCCTGTATACCAAAATCATTTTTTATGTTTAAAAAGAATTGCAGAACTACAAAATCATTTTTCATTGAACTTTTTGATAATTGTTTCATAATTTGATGATTGAAATTCTTTCCTTTTTGAAACGATCACGTATTTTTTTCCTAACGTGGTGATTATTTTGATCACACCATTTTTTTCGAAAAAGTCAAGAACTTAATTTCTTGAAAATTCAATTTATAACCGTTTTCTGTACTTTTGCTATTATATTTTTCATTTTTGTATATAGATGAAAATGATGATATTTATGTAATTACTCTTATTTTTCTATATATAAATGTGTTTTTCCCTTTATGTTGGTACTGTCATAAATATTTTAATAATTATAGATATTCATATACATCCTCTTATACTTTAAATATTAAAATTTGTGTATCACTTTTCTATGCAATAAATATATGCATTAATGTGAATGTATTTGCCTTAATTACAATATATTTTCTATGCCATAAATAGAGGTCCTTATCTTGTATTAAGGTTCAAATAAGAGGTACATAGATTGAAGGAAAGTCTAGATCCTGTATTAAGGTTAAAAAGTTGAGCACCACAATAGAAAAATTTAGAGGGTTTATGTAATACCTACAATTTTAGTGTTGTAATACCCGAAATTTGAGTTAAAAAAACTTAAAATTTACTGTTCAAATATACAGTTACTGTTCAAAAATACAGTCACTATTTTGTCGGCAGGCAAATTAAGGTTCGGTGCTTACTATATGTCGTGACCCCTTCTCAGGTGACGTCACGACCGGCACAGAATTCTCAAACATGTCAGAACCCTGGCATGTTAGAAAACCCTATAAGCCTTCCCAACCAATTACCAATTTTTCTTAAAATTTTTGACAGAGTCACCTCTAAAAATACAACATGTCACCAATTCAAATCACCTGATAGTCACAATCAATTTACACAAAAACATATATTTCCTCATCTAGATAACCATACATCCACAAAATCTAAAATTTGTTCTGATGATACATTCAGATAATAACACACTCATATACATCTCCCAAAATAATAATCTGACTAATTATTACA